>SJYX01019262.1:313512-470280 GCA_006410675.1 Oreotragus oreotragus
TTGTTTTTTTTTTTTTTTTTTTTTCAAGAAAATGCTTTGGTTAGAAACTGAAAAAGAAGTTAGTTTCAGTTCCAAGATTCTGTGTGCTTGCTTTATAGCAGAGCTGCTTTGTTCTCAGAGCAGGTCTTTTGCTGTATAAAATATGGGAATCATGGTGAGCAGAAATCTAGTGTCTGTGGAATAAAACAATGGCAGAAATTTTTTTAATTAAAAAAATTTATTTCAGTTTATTGACATATAATTGATTTACAGGGTTGTATTAGTTTCAGGTGTACAGCAAAGAGATTCAGTTAAACATATACATATTCTTTTTTACATTTTTATCTATTATAGGATATTACAAGATACTGAGTATAGTTCTGTGTGCTATTTACTTGTTTTTATATAGTGTGCATATGTTAATCCCAGTTTCCTAATTTATCCTTCCCCACCTCCTCTCCACCTTCGTAAGTTTGTTTTCAAAGTCTGTGAGTCTATTTCTATTCTGTAAATAAAGTTAATTTCTAAATAGTTTTGTTAAACAGAGACAGCGAGCGTTTGGATTTCTGGAGGCCTAAATGCGAGAACAGTAGGTCCTGAAGAGGCCTGATTTGTGGTACTATTAAAAATGGATAGAAATTAAAAAAAAAAAACAAACAATTTTAAGTTTACGTTGTTAATGCCTATTCTTACAGCAAAATGAGCAAACAAGTAGCAAAATGGTATTTGCTGAAAACCACAAAAATACCTAACCTTGCTTGGTCTGGCAATGTGCCTTTTTTCTGGATAAACAGTGTTTGTGGTTATGATTTTTGTATTGCACATAAACAACAGTGATAACCAGAGGCATTTTTCTGGTTCAGATGATGAAATTAAATGTATAACTATTTCATAGTGTTTCATTAGGGGTGCTTTGATGACAGTTTGGAAAACACTGCTATGATGTGAACCCATTGCTTATACAGAGGTAAGGATTGACTCAGCCTCGCAATTGCCTCAGTGAGTTGGTGACATCTTTTCATATGTCTTCAGTGTGGATTATTTAAGGCTTCAGGACAAATAGACATGGGTTCCATCAGATTTCTCTTTTTAAGCTATGTTGATTCAGTTATGAAGATTTGTACCATAGATTATTCTAATCTACATAACTTTTCTACCTGCTTCATGCACGTGAAGGACTTCCCTGGTGGTTCAGACGGTAAAGTGTCTGCCTACAATGCGGGAGACCTGGGTTTGATCCCTGGTTCGGGAAGATCCCCTGGAGAAGGGAATGGCACCCCACTCCAGTACTCTTGCCTGGAGAATCCCATGGATGGAGGAGCCTGGTAGGCTGCAGTCCATGGGGTCGCAAAGAGTCGGACACGACTGAGCGACTTCACTTTCACGCACGTGAAGTCATTTAATCCTCCCAACAGCACTAATTCTATGAACTGTATGTAATTATCTAGTTATAAATGAGAGAACTGAGGCACAGAGACATAAGTGAATGCACCAAACTCAATTAGTACATAATAGAAATGAGATTCAAACCTAGATCATTCTGGCTCCATGGTCTATCCTCGACACCACTGTGTCATTTTGCCTTAAAGTTCTCTGAGGAAAGGTAATTTACTGGCCTTTCCAGCATCACATGGGATGTCGATATCATTCCAGCTGTGGGTCAGGCAAGGATCTTGTGATTAGTATACATTTGCCTTCTTTAAACTCTTCCAATTAAAAGTTTGAAAACAATTTTCATACCTATGTTCTGTGTCCATTTTCCTTCCCTGCTAGACTGTAAATTCCTGAAGTTGACTGGGTCTGAGTCAAAATGTTTTTCTTTAACTTACAGTCATGCCCAGTACAATAGCTTCATTGTTTTCCCCGAGTTAATAAGTGATGCAATGTTTTATTCCAAACCACCTCCATGAAACTAGCACTGGAAAGTAAAATATGTGCTCATATACATTTAAAATATGTTCTTTTAAAAAATTCCTTTTATGCAATAGAGGAAAAAAATACCCATGTGGGGAAATACTGTACATTTTATTTGAATATTATTAAATTAGTAGATTCCTACTTGTTTGTATAATTAAATATTCATACATACGTTACTTCAATTTCTTGATTGCAGCACCCAGGTAGAGATTTTTTTAAGACATGTTTAAGATTCTTGACCTTTGAAATAATTATAGTATAATTTAGTATCATATAATATTCAAATTGCTAAGAGCTTTCATTAGACTCTAAGATGATGTTTTCCTTATCGTAAATCCTAACACATGTGTGCCAATGACGCTATTATGACTTTGTAAAAACTAAGTTTCAACAAAGATACTTTGAGGAGATTTTATACTTTTTAGTGATATTTGCTATTTAACATATTTCATAATGGGCTTCTCTTGTGGCTCAAATGGTTAAAGAAAAAGAAGAAGAAAATCTACCTGCAGTGTAGGAGACCTAGGTTCAATCCCTGGATTGGGAGTAACCCCTGGAGAAGGACATGGCAACCCACTCCAGTATCATTGCCTAGAAAATATCACAAAGGAGCCTGGCAGGCTACTGTCCATAGGGTTACAAAGAGTTGGATGTGACTAACACTTTTCACTTTCATACTGAAACATAGATTAAGTACTTACAGAGAAATTGCATATCTAGTCCCAGCAGTTCATTAAATATATAGAAGGACATGGCAACCCACTCCAGTATCATTGCCTAGAAAATATCACAAAGGAGCCTGGCAGGCTACTGTCCATAGGGTTACAAAGAGTTGGATGTGACTAACACTTTTCACTTTCATACTGAAACATAGATTAAGTACTTACAGAGAAATTGCATATCTAGTCCCAGCAGTTCATTAAATATAACTGTTGAACAAGAGTCAGGAGCTTCATATGCATGGCAGTACTGAGGATCAGTCTTGTTTTAAATCAGAGAGGCCACATGGCCTAGTGGTCAGAGCACAAACTCTAGAACCAGTCTGCTCAGTTCAAACATTGGCTTTACTATCGGCCCATGATGTGTCCTTGAGTAGGTCACTTAACCTCTTTGTACCTCAGCGGCTTACTTCACTCAGTACTCTTGCCTGGAAAATTCCATGGATGGAGGAGCCTGGTGTAGGCTACAGTCCATGGGGTCACAAAGAGTAGGACACGACTGAGCGACTTCACCTTCACTTTTCACTTTAGTTACTGTAGTTTCAAGGTAAGACTTTTTATATAAGTCAAATCCCACAATCCTCTTTTTTTTCCTTAAAATTTCCTTAGTGATTCTTGACTACTCTTACTTATAAAAGTTTGAATCCGTTTGTCAAGTTCCACAATTAGGCCTTTCAGAATTTTTATGGGAATTGCATTACATAAATTGGGGATAATTACCATATTATCAGAATTAACATACTTATAATCTCTTCATTTATTAGTTTTTCTTTAATGTCTTTCCGTTATGTTTGTTCAGCTTTGCCATAGAATCTCTTCCCCCTTTTTCCTAGCTTAATTCCTAGATACTTATAGGCTTTTTTGTTTGTTTGTTGGCTTTTCTTTTGTTGTTTCCATTGAGTTCAGTTCTTGCATATTTGCTAGTTGCTTACTGTTGCCTTATAGAACTTCACTGAATTTAATATGGTTTATCATGTATACCGCAGCCCACCAGGCTCCCCCGTCCCTGGGATTTTCCAGGCAAGAGTACTGGAGTGGGGTGCCATTGCCTTCTTNTTCTTTTGTTGTTTCCATTGAGTTCAGTTCTTGCATATTTGCTAGTTGCTTACTGTTGCCTTATAGAACTTCACTGAATTTAATATGGTTTATCATGTATACCGCAGCCCACCAGGCTCCCCCGTCCCTGGGATTTTCCAGGCAAGAGTACTGGAGTGGGGTGCCATTGCCTTCTTCGAGTCGGACACGACTGAAGTGACTTAGCTTAGCAGCATCATGTATAGGTCTTGCTAAATTCTTAGTTTTTCAGACTGTATAGTCTCTTAGATTTCCCCTGGAATATTCAATTATGTATCCATCTCAAAAATGTTTCTTCCTTTCCAGGACTCAGACATGTTTTTTCTTTTCGGTGTTCATTGCTTTTGTCAGCCTAGTGTCGCGTAAGAGGGTAAAGGTGGGCATTCTTTCCTTGGTCCTGACCAAACGGGAGCACTTCTGCAAGACTGACTGTAAATGTTGATAAATGTGTTCTATCAGATTGAGGAAGTTCTCTTCTATTCCTAAGTTTCCATAAATGGTTTATTTTAAAATAAAAAAAAATATGGAGAAGATTTTCTTCAGAATTTAAAGTGGAATTAAAACAGTACAACACACTGTCTTATCCAGCTGTGATGCTTCAATTCTTTGTTCCTTTCCTTTTATCTCAAAAGACAGTTGAGTAGTTTATCGTTATCAGGGATACTCAGATAATATTGCAGTGTCTGTGGCACCCAAAAGAGGACCTGAGACTTAGCTGTTGAATGAGTTTTGAATTATCTTTTTCAGATTTCCAACTTAAATTTACTTAAAGAAAGAAACACCGTTTTTTCCTCTTATTTTTGTGTCCCTTATGTAAAGTTACTCTTGATGACCCCTTTCCATTTCTCTTTTAGTAATTATGCTTTCTCTGCATTCGTATTTATTTGTGTGTCCCTCCTCCACCCCCCGTTAGGATCATGGATGAACACCCAAGGAAGTCTGTTACTGATTGTATTTTGATTATTTCCAAATACTCATTTTTTTAACTGGATAAATATTTCCTGTTTTTCTTTTTCTTTTTTTCACTTAGCCCAACCTCAGCGCTTGCCTCAGCTTCAAACTGCAGCACAGGAAAGTGAGGAGGAAATAAGCAAGATAAAGAACGGCCACCCAAGTCTGAGCAATGGCAATGGAATCCACCATGGGGCCAAGCACATATCTGCAGAGAATCGAAGACTTTCAGCACCCGTTTCTCAAAAAATGCATAGAAAAATTCACTCCAGCTTGTCTGTAAACAGTGACATCAGTAAGAAGAGTAAAGTAAATGCTGTCTTTTCCCAAAAGACGGGTTCTTCACCTGAAGGTAAGTGTGATGCGTATGCGTGTTTTACTTGACCAGATGTAAAATCATATTCACTAAGAATTATTTGATCAAGCAAACGTACGAAGAATGTTGCTTTGCCTCCAAACAGGAATTTTGGTAAAAGGCAACTTCCCAAAGGAAAGCCCAGGCTATAACGGAAGCATTGGCAGCTGACATCCTGCTTTTAGATTGTCTTCTGGAGTGAACAGTCATAACTTTAAAAATAGCTGCTCTACTTCTTTTTAAACCACATTTAAAAATATGAATACCATGTTTTGGTGGAATATGATTATATGTATTTTTTCAGTCCCTGATTCAGTATGTAAATCTCTGATTCAGAGATACCTGCTTGTATTTTTGTCTTGCAGTTCAGTTTTTAAATAGGCAAAAGTAAAGCAAAAATTTGGTAGTTTTTATGCTCTTGACAGAGAAAGCACTAGGTGAACTCTTGCTTGACTGACTAGCATCTTCTAGTTACCAGTGCTGTCAAGGGCAGCGCCCCTCACCCAACTCTGCCTTGTCCCAAGCTCATGGTGGTCTGGCCTCCAGATCCTCCCTTAGAGGCACTGGGCTGTGTTCTCTGACCTCTCAAGAATTAGCAATTACCTCATTAATGAAATACTATGAAGCAGGAAAAGTTTTCCTTTATTATAACACAAGCCCATCTGATGGCATTGGGTTTATAACCTACAAACTCCTTTTATAAAAATGACGTGTGAATTTATGTTCAAAAAAATCACTTTCCGTCACATTCAAGGTCCCAAATTTCTCTCAGCATATATGCATGTTCCTCTGCTCTTTCTCTTCTCCTTTTAGCAGTTCATTGGCATCAAATTTGCTAAACTCAAATCTTATACACACACATATACGTGTGTGTGTGTGTATATTACATATATATATAATACAAATATTTCTTATTCACCTTTCTATTTAAATTATCATGAAATTTTAAATAAAGGAAATTCTGGGGATGCTTCTGTGAAGTTGGCCATGCTTATTCATCGAGATAAATTGAGTTGTAAATAGGAAATTGTATCGAGAGTTACTAGTCATGAGTGGGAGAAAGGATATTATATTTTGGCTACAGGTGTCTCAAACTCAACTGAGGTAAAGTGTTAGGTTGATCAAATGATATGATAATAAATGGTCTGCATAGTGCCAGGTCAGTGACACTACTTTCCAAACTAATTAGATTGAAAAGGACATGATTGACACTTCAAAATGAGTTTGACATGTAAGCTGCATGGTCATCTCTGAAGCATAGGTAGGCTGTTAACTAAACTGGCTCTCTAAGGAGTTGGGAAGGCAATGCAATTTTCTTTAGAGGATCTTTGCTTCTAGGTGATTGGGTGAAATAATTGAATGCAATTGAAATCTACTTGTTTTATACATTTGACTTTTCCTATTGTGCTCCTAACCTCTAATTTTCCATTTGATATTTACTGATTTTAAAGAATGGTAATATTTGCATGGCAATCCAACTTGAAATACCTTATGGAGTTTTATATATTTTTGCTTATTTTTTAATACCATCTCTGAATTTATTTCTAATGGAAGAATGCAGCTTTGTAACTAACATACGAAAGAAGAGGAAAACCACTAGTACATAAATGAAGTAAAATTCTGCTCTCCCTCCCTCCCTCCTCTTCCTGCTTTTCCCCTCTCATGTTCCTCTTCCTCTCTCACCCACCCATCCTTATGGCTACTGTGGATAAGAGTGGATAAAGGTGTGGATAAGAGAGTGACTGAGTGAAGTCGCTCAGTCATGTCTGACCCCGTGAACTGTAGCCTACCTGGCTCCTCCCTCCATGGGATTCTCCAGGCAAGAGTACTGGAGTGGGTTGCCATTTCCTTCTCCAGGGGAACTTCCCGACCCAGGGATCAAACCCAGGTCTCCTGCATTGCAGGCAGACGCTTTAACCTCTGAGCCACCAGGGAAGCCCTGTGGATTAAGGGGAGTCCCTTCCCTTGTAATCCTTCTCTTATCACAAAATCTGTTCCATATTGGATTAGGGGAATGAGGAACAGCAAACACCAATGGAATTATCTAAGTATATTTTACAATGTCCTGCCCACTTATTTCACTGCTTTGCTATACAGTTTAACCTGATAGTATGTTTCTTTGTGATTACTTGAATTAAGATGAAAATTCCATTGTCCTGTATCATATTTTCTCAAAGATAGACATTGTCCTGCTTTTTGCTGCTATTTCAGGTTGTACCCTCAAATTTTGTTGTTTCTTCTGGCCTTCAGTTTTAAAGGTAGAAGTTTATTCTCTGGGACTTTTGTTTTTGTTTTTTTTTTTTTTTCAAGAAAATGCTTTGGTTAGAAACTGAAAAAGAAGTTAGTTTCAGTTCCAAGATTCTGTGTGCTTGCTTTATAGCAGAGCTGCTTTGTTCTCAGAGCAGGTCTTTTGCTGTATAAAATATGGGAATCATGGTGAGCAGAAATCTAGTGTCTGTGGAATAAAACAATGGCAGAAATTTTTTTAATTAAAAAAATTTATTTCAGTTTATTGACATATAATTGATTTACAGGGTTGTATTAGTTTCAGGTGTACAGCAAAGAGATTCAGTTAAACATATACATATTCTTTTTTACATTTTTATCTATTATAGGATATTACAAGATACTGAGTATAGTTCTGTGTGCTATTTACTTGTTTTTATATAGTGTGCATATGTTAATCCCAGTTTCCTAATTTATCCTTCCCCACCTCCTCTCCACCTTCGTAAGTTTGTTTTCAAAGTCTGTGAGTCTATTTCTATTCTGTAAATAAAGTTAATTTCTAAATAGTTTTGTTAAACAGAGACAGCGAGCGTTTGGATTTCTGGAGGCCTAAATGCGAGAACAGTAGGTCCTGAAGAGGCCTGATTTGTGGTACTATTAAAAATGGATAGAAATTAAAAAAAAAAAACAAACAATTTTAAGTTTACGTTGTTAATGCCTATTCTTACAGCAAAATGAGCAAACAAGTAGCAAAATGGTATTTGCTGAAAACCACAAAAATACCTAACCTTGCTTGGTCTGGCAATGTGCCTTTTTTCTGGATAAACAGTGTTTGTGGTTATGATTTTTGTATTGCACATAAACAACAGTGATAACCAGAGGCATTTTTCTGGTTCAGATGATGAAATTAAATGTATAACTATTTCATAGTGTTTCATTAGGGGTGCTTTGATGACAGTTTGGAAAACACTGCTATGATGTGAACCCATTGCTTATACAGAGGTAAGGATTGACTCAGCCTCGCAATTGCCTCAGTGAGTTGGTGACATCTTTTCATATGTCTTCAGTGTGGATTATTTAAGGCTTCAGGACAAATAGACATGGGTTCCATCAGATTTCTCTTTTTAAGCTATGTTGATTCAGTTATGAAGATTTGTACCATAGATTATTCTAATCTACATAACTTTTCTACCTGCTTCATGCACGTGAAGGACTTCCCTGGTGGTTCAGACGGTAAAGTGTCTGCCTACAATGCGGGAGACCTGGGTTTGATCCCTGGTTCGGGAAGATCCCCTGGAGAAGGGAATGGCACCCCACTCCAGTACTCTTGCCTGGAGAATCCCATGGATGGAGGAGCCTGGTAGGCTGCAGTCCATGGGGTCGCAAAGAGTCGGACACGACTGAGCGACTTCACTTTCACGCACGTGAAGTCATTTAATCCTCCCAACAGCACTAATTCTATGAACTGTATGTAATTATCTAGTTATAAATGAGAGAACTGAGGCACAGAGACATAAGTGAATGCACCAAACTCAATTAGTACATAATAGAAATGAGATTCAAACCTAGATCATTCTGGCTCCATGGTCTATCCTCGACACCACTGTGTCATTTTGCCTTAAAGTTCTCTGAGGAAAGGTAATTTACTGGCCTTTCCAGCATCACATGGGATGTCGATATCATTCCAGCTGTGGGTCAGGCAAGGATCTTGTGATTAGTATACATTTGCCTTCTTTAAACTCTTCCAATTAAAAGTTTGAAAACAATTTTCATACCTATGTTCTGTGTCCATTTTCCTTCCCTGCTAGACTGTAAATTCCTGAAGTTTCACCTAGAAATTAGAGATCTCTGAGCATGTCAATTCCCAGGCAGATTGATAAGAAGTCTGGGGTCCCAAGGACGAGAGAGGGGTTTGGGGCTCTCCATGTGGAGATAGGGTTCTGGAGTTCTCAAGGAGGAGAAAAGAACAAACTTTTTTTCTACATTGCTTAGTCTTAATCAATAGAACAATGTATCTTGCTTGAGGACATGTTTCTCCTTAAGAAGAACCTTCTGACTTAAGATGTATATTTTTGGAGTGGGTCTGGTAAGATCTTTAAACCTTTTATTTATTTATTTTATTTATTGTTAGTTTTAATCTCATTATCTTAAAATGTATTTGGTGGGAGTGGGTCTAGTAAGATCTTTAAACCTTGAGACTTTCTTTTGATTTATTGTAATGACCAATTTGGGGTTTCCCTAGTGGCTCAGAGGTTANGAGTGGGTCTGGTAAGATCTTTAAACCTTTTATTTATTTATTTTATTTATTGTTAGTTTTAATCTCATTATCTTAAAATGTATTTGGTGGGAGTGGGTCTAGTAAGATCTTTAAACCTTGAGACTTTCTTTTGATTTATTGTAATGACCAATTTGGGGTTTCCCTAGTGGCTCAGAGGTTAAGCATCTGCCTGGAATGCGGGAGACCTGGGTTCGATCCCTGGGTCGGGAAGATCCCCTGGAGAAGGAAATGGCAACCCACTCCAGTACTCTTGCCTGGAAAATCTCATGGAGGGAGGAGCCTGGTAGGCTACAGTCCAGGGGGTCGCAAAGAGTCGGACACGACTGAGCAACTTCACACCTTCACAATGACCAATTTAAAAAGTATATTGCTCTCTCCCTAAGGCTAGCAAGTGGGGCACTGTCCGTCCCCCTTCTGATGTCTATGTCAGAAGCTTTCTCTGTCTCTTTTTATACTTTAATAAAACTCTGCTATACAAACGTTGTTGAGTGATCAAGCATGGTCCCTGCTCCCAGAGCTAAATCTTCAGAGATCAGGAATCCAACATTGTTCACCAAAAGCTATCAGCCCTCTCATCCATTAACTGGAGAGAAGCAATCTCAAGACTGTAACCTGAAGCAGAGATGAGAGATCCAGTCCACATTGAAGCCATTCCCTGCTACTTAACCAGTACACAGGGACACACACACACACACACACACACACACACACAAATTCTTGCTCTCTCTTCCTGGTTTAATTCCTCAATTACTGTTCGTTACCTTACTAGTTATCAATTCTACCCAAGTAGGTACACCCAGGTTATTGGTTGCCAACAATTGTATTTTCTGAAATACCCTTATTTGTGTCTGTGTTCTCTCTTACTACTGAGTCAAGGTGGAAGGTGGATGCAAGTGCCGTTATTATTCAAAGGGACATTGGGAGTTTTCTCCTGAAGTCAAGCAAGAAACAGCGTACTGTTTAGGAAAGAGGTAATGCACCTTCAAACAGGAGCTATTTCCTCTGATTCCCCATGCATTTCCCTACCCAGCATGCCATGATTAAGGCTCCAAGGGTGTTAAAATCAGTTCAGTTCAGTTCAGTCACTCAGTGGTATCTGACTCTTTGCAGCCCCATGAATCACAGCACACCAGGCCTCCCTGTCCATCCCCAACTCCCAGAGTTCACTCAGACTCACGTCCATTGAGTCAGTGATGCCATCCAGCCATCTCATCCTCGGTCGTCCCCTTCTCCTCCTGTTCCCAATCCCTCCCAGCATCAGAGTCTTTTCCTTGCAGCACGCCAGGCCTCCCTGTCCATCACCAACTCCCAGAATTTATTCAAACTCATGTCCATTGAATCGGTGATGCCTCCAACTATCTCAACCTCTGTCATCCCCTTCTCCTCCCACCTTCATTCTTTCCCAGCATCAGGATCTTTTCCAAGGAGTCAGTTCTTCGCATCAGGTGGCCAAAGTATTGGAATTTCAGCTTACCATCAGTCCTTCCAATGATTATTCAGGACTGATTTCTTTAGGTTAGACTGGATCAATCTCCTTGCAGTCCAAGGGACTTTCAAGAGTTTTCTCTAGTAGCCCAGTTCAAAAGCATCAATTCTTCAGCGCTCAGCTTTCTTTATGGTCGAACTATTGCATCCAAACTTGACCTCTGGAAAAACCATAGCCTTGACTAGACGGACTTTTATTGCCCAAGTAATGTTTCCTGCTTTTTGATATGCTGTCTAGGTTGGTCATAAGTGACTAAATGTTCACTGGAGAAGGAAGTGCCAAACCACTTCAGTGTTCTTGCCTTGAGAACCCCATGAACAGTATACAAAGGGTATAGTCCATGGAGTCGCCAAAAAGTCATACTCAAATGAGCAACTGACATGGGTTTCACCTAGAAATTAAAGATCTCTGAGCATGTCAATTCCCAGGCAGATTGATAAGAAGTCTGGGGTCCCCAAGGACGAGAGAGGGGTTTGGGGCTCTCCAAGTGGAGATAGGTTCTGGAGTTCCCAAGGAGGAGAAAAGAACAATCTTTTTTTCTACATTGCTTTGTCTTAAGTCAATAGAACAATGTATCTTGCTCAAGGACATGTTTTTCCTTACAGAACCCTGTGACTTATCTTAAGATGTATATTATTGGAGTGGGTCTGGTAAGATCTTTCTATTGTTAGTTCTAATCTCANAGAGTTCCCAAGGAGGAGAAAAGAACAATCTTTTTTTCTACATTGCTTTGTCTTAAGTCAATAGAACAATGTATCTTGCTCAAGGACATGTTTTTCCTTACAGAACCCTGTGACTTATCTTAAGATGTATATTATTGGAGTGGGTCTGGTAAGATCTTTCTATTGTTAGTTCTAATCTCATTATCTTAAAATGTATTTGATGAGAGTGGGTCTAGTAAGATCTTTAAAACTTGAGACTTTCTTTTGATTTATTCTAATGACCAATTTAAAAAGTATATAGCTCTCTCGCTTAGGCTAGCTGTGGGGCACTGTCTGTCCCCCCTCTGATGTCTATGTCAGAAGCTTTCTCTGTCTCTTTTTATACTTTAATAAAACTCTGCTATACAAAAGTTCTTGAGTGATCAAGCATGGTCCCTGCTCCCAGAGCTAAATCTTTGGAGATCACGAATCGGACATTGTTCACCATAAGCTATTAGCCCTCTCATCCATTAACTGGAGAGAAGCAATCTCAAGACTGTACCCTGAAGCGGAGATGAGAGGTCTAGTCTATACTGAAGCCATTCCCTGCTACTTGATCAGTACACAGACACACACTCGCACACACAGACATACACTCTCTCACTCTCTCTTCCTGGTTTACTTCCTCAATTACTGTAGTTCTTTACCTTACTAGTTCTCTATTCTACCCAAGTAGGTGCACCCAGGTTATTGGTTGCCAACAATTGTGTTTTCTGAAATACCCGTATTTGTGTCTGTGTTCTCTCTTACTACTGAGTCAAGGTGGAAGGTGGAATAAGTCCAGTTCTTATTCAAAGGGACATTGGGAGTTTTCTCCTGAAGTCAAGCAACGAACAGCATACTGTTTAGGAAAGAGGTAATGCACCTTCAAACAGGAGCTATTTCCTCTGATTCCACTTGCATTTCCCTACCCAGCATGCCATGGTCAAGGCTCCAAGGGTGTTAAAGTAGGTAAAGCAAATGATGAATTCTCAAGAGTCTTCTTCAACACCACAGTTCAAAAGCATCAATTCTTCAGCGCTCAGCCTTCTTCACAGTCCAACTCTCACATCCATACATGACCACAGGAAAAACCATAGCCTTGACTAGAAGGACCTTAGTCGGCAAAGTGATGTCTCTGCTTTTGAATATACTATCTAGGTTGGTCATAACTTTTCTTCTAAGGAGTAACTGTCTTTTAATTTCATGGCTGCGATCACCATCTGCAGTGATTTTGGAGCCCCCCAAAATAAAGTCTGACACTGTTTCCACTGTTTCCCCATCTATTTCCCATGAAGTGATGGGACTGGATGTCATGATCTTCGTTTTCTGAATGTTGAGTTTTAGGCCAACTCTCCACTTTCACTTTCATCAAGAGGCTTTTTAGTTCCTCTTCACTGTGTTAAAGTAGGTAAAGCAAATGATGAATGTGCAACCTTGGCCAGATGAGCAGCCTGGAAGCCAGAAACGCATCCTGACCTTTCTCGCCACGCAGCTTCCTTAGGCCAAGACATGTCCTGCCTCAAGCTGCGAGTATTTTCCTCTCGAAAATACGAAAGCTAAGGAAGCAGGCTTTTTCAAGTTATTGGTGTCAGTTCTTTCCAGGAAAGATCCTCCCCTAGTTCTGAAGAAAATGCTAATAAGAAGACAGACTTCTGCCTAGAAGAGCAAGAAGCCTGTTCTACAGACTCGATCAATGTCCTAGTCCATCTTGGCCAGTAGGTGGCACGCTTCCTCCATAATTATTTTTATAGCATCCAGAGGAAAAGGGATCCTGCCTTCTAGGTCATTTTGGCCAAGGCTGTTGTTACAGTATTGTAATAAGGACATTCTCTCATTCCCAAAGTATTCATCTCAAGAAAAACAATAACCTCTCACATAAGAGTTTCTGAAAAGCCTAGAACTTTGACTCAAACTTATAAGAGGTGGCTTTGCGCCGTCAGGGCTTCCCCTGGCTCAGACAGTAAAGAATCTGCCTCTGATGTGGGAGACCCAGGTTTGATCCCTGGGTGGGGAAGGTTCTCTGGAGAAGGAAGTGGCAATCCACTCCAGTGTTCTGCCTGGAGAATCCCATGGACAGAGGATCCCGGTGGGCTATGGTTCACGGGTGCCAAAGAGTCAGCACAAGTGAGTGACTACCCTTTGCACTCTTAAGGGCAAATCGGTAGCCAGAACCACAAACAGGAAAGAGCTGTATGAATGGCTTGTGCAGGGGAAGGATGAGTGAATCTGGAGAGCATCTGGGAATTGCTACATTGGGAGGAAGTACGGGCATACTTTGTTTTATCCCATTTCCCAGATCTTTGCATTTTTACACATTGAAGGTTTGTGACACCCCCGTGTCAAGGAAGTCTATCAATGCCATTTCCAAAAGCGCTTGCACACTGTCTTTGTGTCACACTGCAATAATTCTCAGGATAGTTCAAACCTTCACCGGCAAAACACTCTGAAGGCCCAGATGATCACTGGTGATTGTTTGCAATAAATTATGTATGGTCAGGCCACACAGGATGCCTGTTCTCTTACTCTCTGTACATCCCCTGCCCCACCAGTACACCCTATGCACATGACTGGCTTTTCTCTGTACTTGTCCCAGGCCTCAGATTTGATCTCTTTTGTCAAAGGGATGGTGAGAGGCGTGTCCCTCTAATGCTTTCCATGATAACTAATGAGGCCACCTGATCTCATCCCTAGGACCAGCACTCTCTTCCCCCACCCTGCTCTCCCTCCTTCCCCATTCCCCACTTTCCCACCCTCTACTCCCCATGTCTCGATTGCTCTCAGAATGAAGCCTGTCACCATGTATTAATACTTCCCCACCCTCAGTGCATCACAGATGGTGAGGTGTTGCTCCAGGATCTAGCTTCAGACATGTAAGCGCCTCTCATCCATTAAACCATGCATGCCTCTGTTCTTGACAGGAGATTCTTTCTTTGGTCGCGAAGCTAGGCAAACATAGGTCTTGTAAGCCTGCAGGGTACAACCCAACAATCGGTGGCAGGCAGGAGATGGCAGAAACTCCTGTGGGTGCCAAGATACAGGACGGGGGATGGGAAATTATTGGGGGCATCCACTAGCATGTGGGGCCCAAAAGTTGCTGGGTGATCCTGAGGTGGCTGTCCACTAACCCAGGGGGCCCAAAAGTTGCTGTCTGTAATCCAAAAACTGTAGGGTATTCCTGACATGTATGGTAGCCATCCGCTACTGTACAGTGCCCAGGAATTGCTGGGGGAATCCCAGAAGCAACAGGGAAATCCCTGGGTGCCTGTCCACTAGGACATGGGGCCTTTGGGTGGCTGTCCTTGTTGAATGGGGGCTGCCCAGAGGTCTGGAGAACAATGAACTCTGCTAGCTCTGCTACTGGATCAAAGTGAGCCTTTTGTAATTGGTTAAGCCAGCTTTCTGGAAGGAATTGGTATTTCTCTTGTGCCTTTGCCATGTAAATGATCTACCTGGCTCTCTGGAACTTTAATGGTCTCTGATCTCTAAGAGCAAGGAGAAAAAAGAGCTTTTAGATAAACTCTATAGAAATAATTATGTTTAGGTAATGTCTGTCTAAAATAGTCTCCCCGGATTTGGTGCCTTGAAACTAGGTTAAGAGAATTCCTTGACTTTCTGTGCCATGTGCTTCTTTGTGGTGGCCTCTTTGGGACTCCATGGGCTACAGCCCTCCAGGCTCCTCTGTGCATGGGGATTCTCCAGACAAGAATACTGGAGTGGGTAGCCCAGCCCTCCTCCAGGGGATCTTCCCAACCCAGGTCTCCTGCATTGCAGGCAGATTCTTTAGCGACTGAACCACCAGGGAACCCAGGAGTACTGGAGTGGGTGGGTCGCCTACGCCTTCTTCAGGGGTCTCCTGACCCAGGAAACGAACCGGCGTCTCCTGCTCTGCAGGTGGGTTCTTTACCAGTGAGCCACCAGGGAAGCCCTGCAGGCAGCTTAGAAAGATATAGAATATAATTTGTATCCAGCATCATATGTGCCTAAGGCTTCCCATGTGAGGACATTCTTTCCTTTACTTGTCTTTGCACTCTTTAGTATAATTGAAATAAAATAATACTGTTTTTGTGTCCTCTTCTCTGTAAAACTGAGAGTTTCCATGCAGTAGGAACTACATTTGCTTTATTCACTTGTATTCCTTGGTGACAATTGCACAGTCTCTCACTTAGGTACTCAACATATATGTATAATATGAATGGAATGAATGAATAAATAAATGTAACCACCCATTCTTTAATAAACTCTTAAATGGAGGTTTGGATATAAGTTTTGAGTAAAGAAACTCAGTTTCTTTCATGAAAATTTAATAAATAGAAGAAAGTACAAATTTAATAACACAAAATGGTAAACATGTTTTAGAAATTTTAATATGATGTATAGATGAATTGTAATTTTACAAATATTTTAATTTTCTTAACCTTTCTTGCAAGCTGGCTGATGAAGAGAAGGATCTCATGATTTCCAGTCTGATGATCTCCCAGGCGCAGTCGCTGTATCCCTTCTCTTGCAGGTAGACATGGATGCCCTGAAAGTACCTCTTCACGGCCAGGGTGGGGCCCGTCCTTCCCAGGGCAGAGTCTTCCTCTCCCGTCACCTGCCCCAGGCAGGCGTCCAGGTCGTCCAGCTGCTGATGGAGTCCAGTGCAGAGCTGCTGCAGGAGGGTGGTGTCTGAGGCAGCAGAGGAGCGCTCTGTGTGGAAGAGGTTGAAGCTCTGCTGGAGCATCTCGTGGAGCACAGAGATGGCCTGGGCCTCCTGGAGCTGGTCACCCTCCACCATCTGCTGGGGAAAACCAAAGCCTTTTCTGTCCTACAGACAGGAGTGAGGGGAGAGTCTGCTCATTCGGGCCAGGAGCCTGAGGTTCTTCCTGCCAACCAGCACATGGTTCTGAGACAGATCACAGGCCAGAGATCCTCCCGGATTCTAGCTGACCAGCACCAGGGCCATCAGTAGAGAGAGCACGAAATCCATGGGGAAGATGAGGCTGCTGCTGGTCTGGCTGAGACGGCACCTGGTGGAACTTTGGAGGTATGGTGTCTGATGATAATCTTTCTAAGCAAGGCTTTTAAGTAGGAAAGATGGTACTCATTGTCTGAAAATTTCTGTCTCACTTCCCCTGTGTGTTTTCATTTAGATATTTTCTATTTGACCTAGAAAATGTAGTCCATCTAAACTCTTAATTTTTACGGTAAAAGGTTAATTTTCCCAATAAAGTTTGGATTTGTCAATGCCAATGTATATTAGTTAAATGAGAAAGTAAAGAAAGGCTGAAAGTATGTAAGTATGTAAAGACTTACAGAGGTGTACATACTTAGTATGTATACATTTAACTATAATATATATAAACATTCCTTTTGCTGTCTTCTAAGCAAGGCTTTTAAGTAGGAAAGATGGTACTCATTGTCTGAAAATTTCTGTCTCACTTCCCCTGTGTGTTTTCATTTAGATATTTTCTATTTGACCTAGAAAATGTAGTCCATCTAAACTCTTAATTTTTACGGTAAAAGGTTAATTTTCCCAATAAAGTTTGGATTTGTCAATGCCAATGTATATTAGTTAAATGAGAAAGTAAAGAAAGGCTGAAAGTATGTAAGTATGTAAAGACTTACAGAGGTGTACATACTTAGTATGTATACATTTAACTATAATATATATAAACATTCCTTTTGTTTGTGCTATGTCCAAACAAAACTTCTCCTTGATTCTTAACTACATTTCTCCCCCCTTATCTTACTCATAGGAATTCAGAGGCTCTCAGGCCATATTGGTTTCTGCAGTTTGTTTCTGTCTCACAGAGCAGAGGCTTGTAATTAAGAGTGAATGGACTACTCGGTTGTTTCTGTTCTTTTGAGAACATTCGTTCAGGCTCCTGAGATGACATTTCCCTGGGGCCACAGGATCACGAGGAGTGGAGGATCTCCTGCCACATCAGGAAACTAGGAGGACACAGCCATCAAGAGTCTCCAGCCTCCAGGGCGCAGCAGGGGGGATACATCTGTGGGCTAACAGCTGCCAAATTGCAGCCACTCCCTAAGGTGAGCCCAAGGCAACTCAGGAAGTGAAAAAATGCAAGATGCAAGAAAATGCGAGGAAAAATGCCCCAGGAGAGCTGAGGTTCAGGAATGAAATGTTTTCACTGAGCCCAGACACTTGCGTCTCCCATACAAAGGAAAAGTGCTAAATTCCTTAACTTGAATAGCCAGTTTTCTTTAATTCACAAAAATACTTTGATGTTCAGACTACCCGCCATTTCTTGCAAAATCCTGTATAACCTGACACTTCCCCTCAGCTTCTTGGAGCAATTCCCTCAAGGTGACTTGAGATACTGTCTTCTGAATTCCCACTAAATAAAGCATAACTGTTAACTTTGAGGTTGTCACTATTTATTTTTTAAATTAACTTATTTATTTTAATTGGAAGCTAATTACTTGACAGTGTTGTAGTGGGTTTTGCCCTACATTGACATGAATCACCCTTGGGTGTACATGTGTCCACCATCCTGAAACCCCCTCCCGCCTCCCTCCCTGTCCCATCCCTCATTGTGGTCCCAGGGCACCAGCCCTGAGCACCGCGTCACATTCATTGCACCTGGACTGGCAATCTACTTCACATACGGTAAATCACATATTTCAATGCTATTCTCTCAAATCTCAAATCATCCCACCCTCACCTTCTTGCACGGAGTCCAAACTTCTGTTCTTTACATCTGTATCTCTTTTGCTATCTCAAATATACGGTCATCGTTACCATGATTCTAAATTCCATATATATGGGTTAATGTACTATATTGGTGTTTTTCTTTCTGACTTACTTCACTGTGTATAATAGGCTCCAGATCAACTGTCAGGAACAATATACATGATATGATAGTTTCTTTCAACCTGCTTTTATGGAAGATCTACTGGAGAAGGAAATGGCAACCCACTCCAGTATTCTTGCCTGGAAAATCCCATGGATGGAGCAGCCTAGTAGGCTATAGTCCATGGGGTTGCAAAGAGTTGGACACGACTGAGAGACTTCACTTTCACTTTCATAGTCTTCCACAGGCTGTGCCAATATCCCCACCAGGAATCCTGCTTCTTTTCTGGTGCATGTAGGTCTGTAGATTCTAATTACAAGATAATTAATTGTCTTTTGAGTACCACCTCACTCACAAGGTGGTTATCACCTCCAGTAGCACTTTTCCTCTGGAATGACAGTGTCCTCAATCCAACCTCTTGGAGCCTCACCAGTGAGGGCAGGCTAACCACATCCCGAGAACTTCAGATTTCTACTGTGGAGGACCTTGTCTCTTTGTTTGCAAAATCATTCATCTTCCAGTATCCCCACCCTCTCCCAATGCATGTTCGTATGAAGGAGGAGAGTTCTCAGTATGACCTCCTCTTCTCCTGATCCGTGTCCCCAGGTATCAAGTGTCAGCAGCCCTCAGATGCTGAGAGCTAAAGTGTGGAGAGCTAAGTAGGCGGAGGCATTATCCAATGGCAATTGTTACACCTTTGGTAGACAATTTTTATTTTGCCACTACAGCTTTTATCGTTCAAGTCTTTTACTGAAAGTGTTCAACATTTGTTTTGCTCAGAATTTCTGCGTCGGGTACAGGGAATTCAGTGATGGTGTTATGCATTATTGAAAGCTTCTGTCACAGAATCAGTGCCCTGCAGATGTTCATTCAGTCTACATCCTTCTGTTGGGCTGACTTGTCATCCATCTCTGTCTCGTGCTCAGAAGGCAGAGCAGTGAGGCCCAGGCTATGTCAGAGAGAAATAGCCTTGTTTCTCTACTTACTCATGATGTTTTGTTTTAAATTTAAAGAACAGCAAAAAAACATTTAAGAACTTATTTTTTGCATATTGATTTACTGGCCAGTTTGTCTCTCTCCTGCTGTGTTCCTTTACATTTCATCCTAGGTTTAATACAAAAGGAAGGAAAAGAAGGGCGAGGGGCCTCTCCATATTTTCTGTGATTTTTAAGATGAGAGATTTTTTGTTTCTCATGTCAACTTTCCTGAAAGGCAAAACTTGAGAGTTGTTTGTGGAAAAAATAAAACAAATATAATTTTCAATGTCATGAAAGAGAATAGAGACAAAAGTCTTTTTTGCTGACAGTTGGTAAGTGTAAGATGAAGAAAGGTCAATGAAATAATGGAAGGAATGATAATATTTGAAAGTGTCAAACAGTCTCAATGACAGCCATGTGCACGTGCTAAGTCCCTTCAGTCATGTCTGACTCTTTGTGACCCTGTGGACAGGCGCCCCTGACCATGGGATTCTCCAGGCAAGAATACCTGAGTGGGTTGCTATTTCCTCCTCCAGGAAATCTCCCCGACCCAGGCATTAAACCGTGGACCCTGTTTCCTGATTGGCAGGCGAGTTCTTTACCACTGGTGTCACCTGGGAAGCCTCCACAAAGATGGCCAGGTAAGACCAAATATCATATGTGTATTCTTGCCCCCAAAGGGGCCCCAAAGTGTTGAAGGAAGAAAGACGAGGAACAAAACTTATTCAAGAAATGAATTAACGAGCCCTCTCATTTGTCATTTGGAGAGAAGCAAACTAAAGACAAGCCTGTAAATCGAGGCAGAGATTTGATAGACGTAGGTTAAATTGAAGCCCTTCCTCACTCACTGAGCAAACACAGTGCACACACGCAGGCATATCCACGCACACATGCACACACACGCTCATGGACACATCCTTGTTACTTCCTGAATTAAAACTGGATTACCTTAATAGTTCTCAATTCTACCCAAATAGGCACACCCAGGCTATTGGTTGGCAACAGTTGTCTTCTCTGGAATCCCTTTATTTGTGTTTCTGTTCTGTGTTACTACTGAGTCAAGGTGGAAGGGATGCAAGTGCACTTATTATTCAAAGGGAATAAAAAATCTAAAGCAAGGCTTTAAATAGGGAAGACAGTACTCAGTGTCATAAATTTTCTCTCTCACATCCATTTTGTGTTTTCATTTAGACATTGTCTGTTTGACCCAGAAAATGTAATCAATCTATTCTTATAATTTTAACAAGTGTTTTGTTTTCCCACTAAACTTTGGATTTGTCACTCCAAATGGATATCAAAAAAATGAGAAACTAGTTAAAGGCTGAGGTTATGTAGGGATGTAAAGACTTAAGAGGGAAAAAAAAAAATATTTTCTAGAAGTACTAGTACTTTAGTGGAAGGATAATAATAGGACTTCATGATCTGACTATAACATTATAATCTGAGCCTCCTAAACAAATTTTCTGTGACTTTGGCAGATATATTGCTGTGTTCCTCAAAATACTTAATTTGCTTACATGATGTTTTGTTTTATTTTGTTTTGTTTTCTCAGGCACAGTGCCTTCCATTCCATGTCAGAATAATTGTGTGGGAGAAAGATTTAGTATTCTGCTTTCCAATGCAATATTTGCCAGTCCATTGGAAAATAGGATTTTAATAATTTTCTTTTCTCAACCAGCAAGCTAATTGAAACAGTAATACAAAAAGAAGGGTGTGTGAATGTGTGTGTGGAAAACAGTTATGATCAGAGTTGACGATGTCAAAGTATAAATCATTTTGTATAAATCATTGCTTATTTACTTGAAATATTAAATCAACTATTCTTAAAAAATCATCTATCAAATTATAAGTGGTATTAGTTTAGGGCTGAAAGTAAATATTTAAATACACTTCCTTTTGAGTTTAGTAAAATAGGTTAACTTTGTAATCTATGATCTATAGGAAGTTATATCCATCCATTTGATGGAAAGCAAAGATTTTACAAGGTTCTACAGTATATAATTTGAGATTTGAAACAGAAATGCCTCAAAATCTCAGACCACCTCTTTTATATCTGTTGACACCTAAAAGAAGAGATAACTATCCAGTGTGTATGAACTCCACCTTTGGTGTTTGGTTTTGTACACAAGCTTACACCACTGCTCTAAGAATTTGAGTTAGCTTAGCACTCACACAGCAGGTGGGTGAGGAGGAAATAAAACAATGGAGATACAGATAGATTGGCTGGGAAGCATTGAGGTGTGGGGTAGCTGAGTGAAGAGGCTATTTAGAAACCCAGCTTAGTGGAAAGAATAATAGACTAAGTGGAAAGAACTGAATAACCTAATAACCCTATTAATATATCAGGGTTTTAATTTTTTCTTTGATGATGGTAAGTTTAGATGATGTTTTCATTAGGTGAAACAGTAACAGGTAAGTACAGCAGCCAGGCTTATCCTGGATTACAGTCCATTTTCGGAGAAGGCAATGGCACCCCACTCCAGTACTTTTGCCTGGAAAATCCCATGGATGGAGGAGCCTGGTAGGCTGCAGTCCATGGGGTCGCTGAGAGTTGGACACGACTCAGTGACTTCACTTTTACTTTTCACTTTCATGCATTGGGGAAGGAAATGGCAACCCACTCCAGTGTTCTTGCCTGGAGAATCGCAGGGACGGGGGAGCCTGGTGGGCTGCCATCTATGGGGTCGCACAGAGTTGGACACAACTGAAGCGACTTAGCAGCAGCAGCACAGTTCATTTTCAACCTCAAGAGTCATGTGACGTGTGGGCAGTGAAGGTTTTCTTTAGGGTTTCAGGAGTGTATCGAGGAGTCCTAGCCCAGAACTACAGTAGCAGTCAGATTAATGCATTTTAATCAGGACTGTCATTCATTGTCTAGTTCAGTTAGTTCGGAAAGGGAACTGAAATTTAGGAAATCATGAATAGCTGAATATAGTTTGAGGCTGACCATGAGATGAATTGTAGACTTGTGCAATTTCAAACAATGACATACAATCCAAGAACATTTGGCAATATATAACTGGAACTTCAGAGAAGGGGTTAAAAGCAAGCATGCTAATTTCTATTAGTTCTCTTAGAGGAGATATTTGAAACCATGCATCTGGATGGGACTTCTTAAGTAGAGATTTAAGAGCAAAAGTCAGATGACTGAGGATTGAGTGACTCTGGGATCACTGGAGGCCGGCCAGCTCGGTGGAATGGGAGAGTGGGTTTAGCTTGAACACTGGGGAGACAATGCCATAGAAAGTTCAGACTTTTCTCTAAAAGTGATGTCAGAGTGTGGCTATAGCACTGATAAGATAGCCTAGGTGAGGGGTCAGAAAGCAAAAAGAAGAGGAAGATGATCTGGCCAAGAGGAGTCCATAGGAAAGGTGAGAGAAGAAACAAACTGGAGAGGGTGGTGTCCTGGATACCAGGAAATAAATGCTTTGAGTCAAGGGAGAAGCTTGCGCCAGCTATTGTGACACCTCAGTCAGATGAGAACTAAAATGATTCTATTGAATTTAACCATGTGGATGTCATTTGGTGACCTAATTAAGAGCCATTTTTGTAGAGAAGTCAGAATGATATGGGTTGTGCAATGTGATAAAACACACTAATAATAGCTCTAGAAAGGCCAATGTCCAAAGAAGTTTTAAGATGGAAGAAGTTTTTTTGTTTATATTTGGATGGAAAGGATCCAGGAGATAGGGAAAGTTTGAAGATTTAAGAAGATAATGATAACCTTATTGACAAGCCAGCATATCATTTAAAGAAATGTGTATTTAGCATTTAGATCAGGAGTTCGGATTATGTAAATACACATCCATTATCAAAGCATGAGAGTTGAGCAACCAGAGAAACATTTACTGAATTGTTAATGTAGGTGACTCCACTCTTTATGGGAGTAGCGTTGATAATTGCTTTCTAATCCTGTCTTCATACCAGGCTGGGCTTTCCTGGTGGCTCAGATGGTAAAGCGTCTGTCCACAGTGCGGGAGACCCAGACTCAATCCCTGGGTTGAGAAGATCCCCTGGAGAAGGAAATGGCAACCCACTCCAGTATTCTTGCCTGGAAAATCCCATGGACAGAGGACTCTGGTAGGCTACAGTCCATGGGGTCGCAAAGAGTCAGACATGACTGAGCGACTTCACTTTCTTTCACTTTCATACCAAATTATCCCATAAAAGTTACTCAAAAAGCAGCTAACTCAAGTCCCCACTCCTCCTTCATTCCAGAAGTATTAATTGCATTTGAATGGAAGACACTGACCCAGCACATATTTATGAATCTGAGTTCCAAATTCCTGATTTGTGTTTAGACCACAAGTTGATAGAAATTAATAGCTTCTTATAATTTAGATTGATAAGGCCCTTAGTTGAATTTAATTGTAACTTTTACACATAGTATAGGACAGGAAATAGAACAGAACATAAACAAGTGAGTGAAAGTCGCCCAGTCGTATCTGACTGTTTGCTACACCATGGGCTATACAGTCCATGGAATTCTCCAGGCCAGAACACTGGAGTGGGGAGCCTTTCCCTTCTCCAGGGGATCTTGCCAACCCAGGGATCAAACCCAGGTCTCCTGCACTGCAGGTGGATTCTTTCCCAACTGAGCTATCAGGGGAGCCCAAACAAGTAAACATGCAGCTAAAGAGAAGAAAACTGTGGGAAAGATGAGTAAGGAAATTACTGCAGAATCCAGTAGCTTAACTTTAAAATGTATTTAAAGTAAATTTGTGTTTTAATATGGTCTGGTGGTGGTGGTTTAGTTGCTATAAGTCATGTCAGACTCTTTGTGACCCCATGGACTGTAGCCTCCCCCCGCCCCCAGGGTCCTCTCTCCATGGGATTTCCCAGGCAAGAATACTGGAGTGGGTTGCCATTTCCTTCTCCAGGGGATCCGCCCAACCCAGGGACTGAACCTGGGTCTTCTGTATTGCAGGCAGATTCTTTACTGATTGACCCACCAGTGAGGACCTTCATGTGGTTACTCTTCACTGAATTACTGTCACAAGCAAAAGCTCTAAAAGTTAAGATGAAAATTCCAACTTCTGTGAATTAATTGTGACTGTCTCTTACACAGTGATCGCTTTTGGTTTGTGGGCTTTTTTCAGAATCTAACAACAGTTATGATTCGCAGGTTTCTAAGGTGGTAACAAACACCTGTTAGGTCTCTTGTTATTCCTGAAGGTAACAAAGGACCCCAGATACCTTCAGATGTCTTATTCTAAAATGAATCGCTAAGAACGTAACAGTAAAGCAGGGCATAGGTATGGAGGGACCTAATGAACCATTTTAAGGATTTTGATTTTGGTTCGAGTGAGGTAGGAAGCCAGTGACAGGGTTTGAGCAGATGATGGACATGATCTGACTCACCATTTTTAAGCATCACCTGTCTGTTGTGCAGAGTGTAGACTATAGGTACACAGTGGCCAAAGAAAGAGGGCCTGGGGCCTGCTGTGTGACTCTTGCAGTAACTCAGCTGAGAGATGACAGGGTTGGGTCAGAGTGGTAATAGTAAGATACTGTTGTATGTGAATGTATTTTGAAGGCAGAGTAAGATTTATTGATGGGTGGTATTTCAGTGTGAGAGAAAGACGAGGGTTAAGGATGATTCTAGGTTATTTGGTCCGAGCAGTTGAATGTATGGAGTTACCACTAATAGAGGTGGGAAGAACAGGGTTTGGTTTTGAACAATTTGAGATGCCCATTTTCTTTACAAGTGGTACAGTGAAATAAGCAGTTATGTAGAGGAGTTTGAAGGTGAGAGGAAAAGATGTTTTGTGAGTCATCAGAGTACAGAATGTTCAGTGCATGGGATCCCCTGGGATTGTGGTTCTCAATCCCGGCACCTGGGTATCTGAAGTAAGAACTTCTGGACAAAGGGAGTACAATGTGAAATATCTCTCTGGGCACAGACCCCAGAGAACCTGACTCAAGGGCAGTGGGACCAAGGCATCAGAATCCTTTAGAACAGGGGTCCCCAACCTCCAGGATCTAATGCCTAATAATCTGAGGTGGAAATGATATAATAATAACAGAAATAAAGTGCACAATAAATGTAACATGCTGGAATCACCCTGAAACCACCTCCCCGCACACAGACCAATCCATGGAAAAACTGTCTTCCATGAAACTGGTCTCTGGTGCCAAACAGGTTAGTGACCACTGCTATAGAAGTTCTCCACAAGGCTCTAACATGCATGCAGGGTTAAGAGCTACTGCCCAGGAAGTCAAGTCGATTAGTGATGCAAGAACTGAGCTCTAGACATGTTCAATAAGCCAGAAGATAACCAGACACTATGAAAAAAAATGGGATGAGTAGTCAATGATGGAGCAGGAAACAATAAAGACTGTGTTTCAAGTTGGAGGGAGTGGTCATGTGTCAAATAGCAACTGAGAAGGCCAGTGAAATGAATAAGTGACCCTTGACATTGTCCTGTGATCGTTGGTGACCTGCATACTCTTGGTGTGTGATGGGAACAAAAGTCTCACTGAAGTGGTAGAGAAAATTAAAGATGGCACAGCTAGGCTACTCTGTTCAAGGGGTGTTCCTAAAAGAGAATAATCAAAAGGCTGTGAGCTAAAAGAATATTTTTAGAGATGGGATATATTGAGTTTTGTTGGTAATGAGCTGGTAGAGAAGTAGCTGGTGGATGATGCAGGACAAGGATGCCCTTGAGTAGCTGAAGCAGAAGAGATCTATTAGAAGGCACCCCATCTGTAGTTACTGATATCTGTATCTATATCTCATCATCCCTCTCAGATTTTAGATCATTACCAGAAAGTGGCCAGCCATATTTAGAGATTATCTTTCATACTGCCTTCTTTGGTAGGTTCATACACTAAGCACTTTCTGTTTATTTAACTGGTGATCTTTCAAATGACCAGTAGGATTTGACATGGTAGATTTACAGTTTTTCAAACCTTCCATCTAAAACTGTTTCATCATTTGTAATGATGTAAAATATGCTAGAAGTTTCCATTCATTTTAGAAGGACTTCAAAAAAATTATCTCATAGTTATAATAATAGCACTAGACACTGCATAATACTACAATTCTCAAAGGAAGAAATTTTTGGGAAGAGATACAGAATGTGCAGGATGTTTGGAATCTTCTGACGAAAACTGGTTGATGACTCATGAGTCTTGTAGTTTGAAGTATATACACAAGAAAAATATGATATTGTCTTCAAATATTTGAGGTGACTGCCTACAGTAAAACTTTTATCTTAGATGCTCATGATAAATCAAAACATTGTTCTTATGTTTTGTGTTTCATATTAGCCTAAATTTTACCACCTTAGCAAAAAGTATTTTTCACCTTTTAAAAAATCAGTTCCATTTTTTGAGGACAGAATAGAAGTATTTACCTCATCTGATGAACTGAAGAAAATACTGGTGGATAATTTGTACCTCAGTTCATGCCATGTAGTCTGCTTATTGACAATCTAGAAGAGAAAATTCAAAAATTTAAGCCTAACTAGATAGTTTTAAAGAGAAAGGAATGTGAACAATTTTGATAATAGTATATTTTATAGTATTATCTACAGATATTGTAGCTGATTGTTCTCTTTGGTGCTGTTATAATTTTTTTTCTTTGTTCCTAGTGTTTTGTTACTAGGTTTTTTTTTCTTCAATTGCTGCCTTTGAGTGTCACTTAGAAGATCTAGTGTTGTATTAGCTAAATAGACACTCAAATGGTTATGAATTGAGAATTGTAATATTGGAGGGAAATTAATTTTGAACAAAGAATTTTTGAAAAAGGAGTCTTAAGGAACAGGAGCATGCCTAGAAGTATATCTGTTTTGTGCACTCATCAGAGATGCTTCATCCTTCAAGATCTGGTCTGCAAGTCCAGAATTTTGATTGTCTCATTTTGGCTATTTCGCCAAAGCATACTTTCTATACCTCTGTCCACCTGTCTGTTGATCTTTCAACACCCTGCTCTCTTCTTTCTTTTTCTTTCTTTCCCTCCTGACTCATTGTATTCCGTTTGCATGATGTCATTCAACAATTTATTGTAATTTAGAGGAACTCAAATGGCAATGATTCATGACATTTTCAGTAATAATGCTTTAATACTCTTTTCAGATAGCTTTATTCTTAGTTTGTATGTTTGCAAGATATGACTCTAAAATTCTCTTAAGACCCAAGGCTTAACAATGATTTTTTTCTAGGTTGAATTAGATTCTTTCAGTTGATATCTTTCAGAGTATATAGTAATGTTGCTATTTGTTCAGTAATAATGCTTTAATACTCTTTTCAGATAGTTTTATTCTTAGTTTGTATGTTTGCAAGATATGACTCTAAAATTCTCTTAAGACCCAAGGCTTAACAATGATTTTTTTCTAGGTTGAATTAGATTCTTTCAGTTGATATCTTTCAGAGTATATAGTAATGTTGCTATTTGATTTTTTTAAATTGTGTTCTTAAATGACACTGCCTGAATCTTAAAACTTATTGAGGTAACACTGGAATACTAGTTTCTCTTAGAAGTTTTCTCAGTAATTTTTAATATGTACATATACTGTTTAACTATCACAGTTTTGAGGACCTTTATATTTAATTTGTATAAATCTCAACTAGTATAGTATGAAATAGGATAGAGGGGAGCTCATGGTATAAAGTTCCCATATTTCTGAAAAAAACTTGTAAGATGAAAAAATTTTTTTCTATAGAAAGTTTCAGTTGAATACTCAAGGAAGCTATTTGAAAAATGTGCTTATGATCTTCCAGTTCAGAAGTTTTTAGCTTTGGGAAGAACCCATGACGTTGATGGGGGGCAGGGTCAGGGGAGTAACCTTAATGTCAGTAACCTTTAAACTTTGACGGAAATTCTAAATTTTACTTAATTATAGATGAAAGTAATAAACAAGTTTATGGTTATTTCAGAAATCATGAAGTATTAGCAGTACTTATTAGATCATCTCTAGGTCTTGTTTTTAATATGTTAAAAAAGGAGTACTTATCATAATATTAAAAGCCGAGATATTATAAATATTTCAACATAACTGGTTTCCATTGAAATCTTTTATATTTCATTTTGCTGCTGCTGCTGTCACTTCAGTCGTGTCCGACTCTGCGTGACCCCATAGACGGCAGCCCACCAGGCTCCCCCATCCCTGGGACTCTCCAGGCAAGAATACTGGAGTGGGTTGCCATTTCCTTCTCCAGTGGAAGAAAGAGAAAAGTGAAAGTGAAGTCGCTCAGTCTGTCCGACTGTTAGCGACCCCATGGACTGCAGCCCACCAGGCTCCTCCGTCCATTGGATTTCCAGGCAAGAGTCCTGGGGTGGGGTGCATTGCCTTCCCTGATATTTCATTTTACACATTTAAAAATATTATTTTGTGTCCATTACATTGCAAATAAAGAATCCCTGCCCTAGTGCCCTTGGCATGCTAAGCATTTTTGTAGTATAAATTTCTTTTCTATACTATTTTTATACTACAAGTAGCATACTTGTTTTGTGCACTTACATTTCTGTGTGCATGTAGTATAAGACAGAGAACACATTTTTGTAAATAACTTTTTAATTTTCGCTCATATTAAGTCCAAATTTCTACTTTTAAAATTATATTAAATACTAAATTCTTAAGTAACTGTTATAGTTGTCTTTACATTTTAGTGATATTCTTTTACCAAGGCATTGTCAGCAATACCAGGGCATGGAGAAAATTAACTTTGTGGTTTTTTTCTGCCACCGTTTCAGTGATCTTAATGTAATGCGCCATAAGTAGGTATGGGAGAAAACGGAGGAAAGATTCAAAGTCAACAGTCTGGTGGACAATGTGTTTCAGATTAATCTTCTGAAAGGATTTTAATTGATAGGCAGCATAATGTGGCCTCAGGCCCCCTTCCCAGCACAGGCTCTTGATAACCTGTAAGGTGGTCCCTACTACTCACACACTTGACTGAAGGGAAAACGGAAGGTGGTAGACATCTATCCAATGGATATAGGAAGCAATTAGAAGAAAATAAAGGAATAATTAGTAAACAGTTTGCTCAGGGAAACTAACCAAAGTTCCTATTTTGAAGAGGAAAATCCATACAAATAAATAGTAGTTGTCTCCTAAAGATTGAGAAATCCAAGAGTTTGGGGGAGATGTGCAGCTAATTGAAAGAAAAGAGCAAAATGGACTTATAGCTTATGACATATTAAACCTGATAAATTTCTACTCTGACTTCTCTCAGGAAATCAAATTGGAGAAACCAGACTTCTTGGGGAATAACATCCCTATACATAACATATTTAAATTTGACACTAGAAGTTCAGTTTATTTTTCCCTAATAATTATGTTCGGTGA
Organism: Oreotragus oreotragus; assembly: GCA_006410675.1. NCBI lineage: Eukaryota > Metazoa > Chordata > Mammalia > Artiodactyla > Bovidae > Oreotragus > Oreotragus oreotragus. The sequence goes on from SJYX01019262.1 coordinate 343,244, forward strand.
GGAATGCAGAGATTGCATTTTGGAATGACGGAAGAGTAGTTATTGGAGAAAGACCTTTTCAGCGTCTGTGGTAGCTATCCACCATAGGAGCTAGCTCAGTCTATGTGTTCCATAGAGTCGGGTGAAAGGAGAAGAAAAACCAAAACGAAGCTTTGCCTCAGGGCCTACAAATGAGCTTCATCAAGTCAACAGGTCTGCCATGTTCCCAGGCTTGTGTACTGAATTCTGTACAGCTGTCCTATGTTAGTCTTTAACCTAGTGCCTTTGATTACTGTTGTTACTTTGTAATATAGTTAGAAATAAATCTGAGCTAAATATGAACATACTAGTTCTTGAACCCCAGTTGACCATTTTATAATTATATATATGAGTATATATGCAATGATATTTAATATATATACTAGTATTTTATATAAAATATAATCTATTATATATATTAAATACACACTTATATTTAATGGAATACTATATTATACAGTGTAAATATAAAATATTTAAATATATTCTATTTATATATATTTAGAATGTATATATTTATGTATATTTGGATCTCTTGACAAATCTCCTAACTTCAGCCTCTGTTATTCTCTCATACTTGCCTGTCAGAAGGCCAAGTCTAGATTGTCTGTCTTTTTACCTTCTCTCTGTACCAAGGAGCTGAGTAGCGCTCACAAAGCCTTGATAACCCATAAAAACTGCTGTAAATACCCCGGTGTGTCTTGGCTCTCACCTGACTCGCACATTCCCTCAGGTACCTCGACACAGCAGCAAACCGCAGAGCCAGCCTCTCCCATTTTCCACAGCAACGGTCTCATTTTGTTGCTACCCTTTCAACAAAGTTCTCTGAAACTTTCCCTCACTCTGCACGGGGAGAAGAGTCCGTCTGTGTTTCTACTCCTGTCAGTCTCCTCTGCTGCTCACCTTGCTCAGTCCTTTCCTTAAATGCTCTCGTTCCCTCGCATCTCTACATCTCTTCTCTTTTCACTCTGGACGTTCTCCCTGGGCAGCTTGGTTTTATTCACTCTTGAGAATCATGGCCTCCAGCTCTGACCATCTCCCGAGCTCTAGATCAGTGTTTCAAGCCACCTCTTGGGTGTCTCCCTTTGAGTGTTCTCAGAAGGGAGCTGTCTCTGTGTTTTTCTCAGTAAATGGCTCCAGAGCCGGGAAGTCAGAAGTGACTTTTCTTCTTGCCTGGGGTCTTATCAACTCCTTCTAATCTCACCATCTTATTCCCTACAGTCATCCTCCCTGACACCACATTACTACCACAGATGCTGCCCCTGCCTCTCCCTGAAATGGAATATTTAAGCTTTCTACCTGCTTTTCCTGCTCCAACAATAGACAGTGACTCTTATCTCTAAAACTACCATATTCTTGCCTCTGTTTCTTTACATAGCCTCCCCACTACCTGGATCCACCTTTGCTTTCTCTTCACCTAACATGCCCTCTGACCATCTGCCCCTGGGACTTAGCCAGCTTTTAAACTCAACTTGTATTCAGCATCAGTTAACTTTCTGCTCTGCTTAACACTGCTTGGTGTTAAGCCTAGCAGTACCTTTGTTCCAGGCCAAGAAAAGACCCTGAGCTGCTGCTGCTGCTAAGTCACCTCAGTCGTGTCCGACTCTGTGTGACCCCATAGACGGCAGCCCACCAGGCTCCCCCATCCCTGGGATTCTCCAGGCAAGAATACTGGAGTGGGTTGCCATTTCCTTCTCCAATGCATGAAAGAGAAAAGTGAAAGTGAAGTCGCTCAGTCTGTCCGACTGTTAGCGACCCCATGGACTGCAGCCCACCAGGCTACTCCGTCCATTGGATTTTCCAGGCAAGAGTACTGGGGTGGGGTGCCATGTCCTTCTCCAATGCATGAAAGTGAAAAGTGAAAGTGAAGTCACTGAGGGTCGGACACAACTGAACCGACTTAGCAGCAGCAGGCTTCTAGCTACAGGAAATGACATTGTTGGGGGCATAAAAGCAAAGATGTTTCATTTTATAATTACTTTGCTATCTTCAAGAGTAGCACAGCTAAGCATCATCCTGTTTATTAGGATTTGGAAAATTAAAGCTTGTTTTCCAGTCAGTTAAGACAGACTTAACTCACAATTAGGTTCTGTTACCAAAAGCAAACATACAAACAGCAACCACCACCACAGACACAGCATTTCTTTTGGTAGTTCTGGCATTACTGCCTGAACTGTCAGAGTAGGAATGAGCTGTGGTACAGGAAAACCTCAACTGGGGAGTGGCCTTGGTGAGGTGCAGAGGATTAGGAAGCAACTAAGTATTGAAAAGAGGATTTTTATATTCTTTTGCACAATTTAAAGTATTACAAAAAGGCTACAGTTTTTTTAATAAGAAAACTAGGCTTATCTACTCTTGTCAATTAGACTATATCACAAACGTGATCATAGATTTTTCTTGGCTCTGGAGTTGTTCGTACACTAAATTAAGGTAGAAGTATTTATACCTTATAATTTCAGTGTTCTGCTGCCCTGTTCGTCTTTGACTTGTGTTGGTGTCTTAAAAAAAAGAAAATCAGATGATATTGAGAGATAACATGGGTGGAGAGAGCACATGATGTGGGAAGAGGAACAATGCCGTCATTGATTCGCAAATTAATTCCATAAATAACAGGATTTCCCTCCTGTGCACAGCTTTGACATGTGCTTTCGTGTCTCATTTTGCCCTAGCATTTTACTCGGCTTGTTCCCCTTCATCTTGCCTGCAGTGTCTGTTAGACTGCTGTGCCTCTTTGGTTGGGGCCTGGCTTCTCTGTCAGGGCCTCGGAGCACATCCTGGGCCTTCTCGAGTGAGGCTCGTCCTGCCTGTGTGAGGCCTGTGTGTCCTGCTGGGATGCTGCCCTGCCTCCATGGGGGCTGCAGGAACTGCTGGGGCCCCTCAGCCCTTCGGACTCTTGCTAAGGAACGCTCAGGTCGCTGAAGTGTTGTTATGTCTGGTCCTAGTCTGGCGGATATTGTCAGCTTCCTCTTAGTGTGTTTGTTTACTCCCATGCTGCCGCAAAAACCTCACATCACATGGCCAACCCTGGGGACTCTCGAATAGCCACTGATATTAACCTACAAATATTCCAAATGGGGAGTACTGATTCCAGATGGTGACAAAGACTATGCTGAACTCACCTCCTCCCAAAGACACACCAAATATATAACTCAAGAAGATAAAAGTTCCTCTTTAAAAAGGACCTTGGAGACTTGAGGTTTGGAAGCTGAACAACTCCTAAACATTAGGCAAATGAGAAAAAAACCTACATCAAAGCAATTAAGTGGGGCTGAGACAAAATCTTGGTGTAGTGACCCACAACCAGAGGAAACTCAAAACCTGGAGCTTCTCCCTGAGGGTAGGGGGTTTAAACCTCATATCAGAGACTTTTAAGACCTGCAGAGAGAGATAAGTTCCCAAACATCTAAGGTTTGAAAAACCAATGATACTCTCCTTTCATGAGATCCACATGGTTACAGTGACTGAAAAATAGCTCCTAAAGGGCTTGCTTGCTTTGACTCACCTGTCACCAGTGCAGAAAACCAATTGAGAGGTGCTGGACAATATGTGAATGAGACCTATTTGCTTAACTTTAAATGTCAACCCGAGGGACAAGCATTTAATACACACACATCTAGGGCCTATTGAAGTTCTCTCTGGGGACAGAGGCTGGCAGGCACCATCTCTGTGTTCCCCTCCGTCCAGTTCACTGGTATCTCCCATTAAGGGAACTTGTACCCTTCTCTGGGGCTTTTCCTGGTGGCTCAGATGGTAAAGAATCCTCCTGCAATGTTGGAAAACCAGGTTCAAACCCTGATTTGGGAAGATCCCTGGAAAAGGGAGTGGCTACCCACTCCAGTATTCTTGCCTGGAGAATTCCATGGACAGAGGAGCCTGGTGGAGTATAGTCTGTGCGGTCACAAAGAGTTCGACATGACTGAATACCTTGATTCTTAGGAGTGCTCCCCAGAGTTATCTGTATATCACCTGCCTCTGATAGTCACCGGGAATACTACAGCATACTACCTCATGCTAGTCAGAATGACCTTCATTAAAAAGTCTACAAATGCTGGAGAGTGTGGAGAGAAAAAGGAACCCTCCTATACTTTTGGTGGGAATGTAAATTGGTGCAGCCACTATGGAAAACAATATGGAGGTCCTCAAAGAAACTAAAAGTTGAGTTGCCATATGATCCAACAATCCCACTCCTGGGCATATATCCAGACAAGACTAATTTGAAAAGATTACTTGCACTCCTGTGTTCATAGCAGCACTATTTACAGTAGCCAAGACATGGAAACAACCTAAATGTCTATCAGCAGATGATGTGGTGCATATATACAATGGAATACTACTCAGCCATAAAAAAGAATGAAGTAATGCCATTTGCAGCAACATGGATGGACCTAGAGATTGTCATACTAAATGAAGCCAGAAAGACAAATACTATGTCACTTATATGTAGAATTTAGAATTCCATACAAATAAACACATCTATGAAACAAAAACAGATTCACAGACACAGAGAACAGACTTGTGGTTTTCAGGGGGTTGAGGTGAGGTAGGAAAAAAGGAATGGGAGTTTGAGGTTAGCAGAGGCAATCTTACGTATAAAATGGATAAACAGTGAGGTCCTATTGTATAGCACAGGGAACTATATCCCATATCCTGTGACAAACCATCATGGAAAACAATATGAAAAATTATATAATATATATACACATAATTGTATAACTGAATCTCTTTGCTGTATACAAATTACATTGTAAATCAGCTATCTATCTAGATATATATATAACTGGATATTCATAAATGTGCAATGATTAGACAACATGCTATTGAATAACCAGTGGGTCAGAGAAGAAATCAAAAGAGAAATAAAATACCTTGAGAAAAATGAAATGGAAATACAACATATCAAAATTTATGGGACAAAGCAAAAGCAGTTCTATGTGTAAAGTATATACTAATAAATGCCTAACCTCAAGAAACAAGAAAAATCTCAAACAGCTTAATTTATACTACAAGGAACTAGAAAAATAACAAAGTCTAAAGTTAGTAGAAGGAAGAAAACTACAAAAATCAGAGTGGAAATAAGTGAAATATATAGACTCACCAAGAGAGATGACTCAGAATCAGAAAAGGAAAAGGAAACATTATAAATGATACCACATAAAGGAACATAGGATTCTATGAACAATTATATTCCAAAAAATAGACAACTTAGATACATTTCTAGAAATATGCAGCTTGCTAAGATTGAATCAAGAAGAAATAAAAAATCCAAAAAGACCCATTTTTAGGAAGGAGATTGAATCAGTAATGAAAATTTAAAAAAAAAAATCCTTCCAATAAACAAAAGTTAGAACCAGATGGCTTTATTGGTGAATCCTTCCAAACTTTTAAAGATGAATGAATGTCAGTCCTTCTCAAACTCTTCCAGAAAATAGAAGAGGAGGGAATACTTGCACATTTTTATGAGAACAGCATAACTCTGATACCAAAAATAAAGGCACCAAAGAAAAAAAAATTACAGGACACTATCCTTGATGAACAAAGATGCAAACATCCTCGACAAAATATTAACTGAATTCAATACATCAAAAGGATCTTACACCATGATCAACTGGGGTTTATTCCAGGGATGCAAGTATGTAAATCAGCATCCACAAATCAATCAGTGTGATACACCACATTAACAAAATGGAGGATAAAAATCATGATCATCTCAATAGATGTAGAAAAAACATTGGACAAAATTCAACGTCCTTTGTAAGAAAAATTCTCAAAAAAGTAGGCACAGAGGGAGCATACCTAAATATAATACAGGCCATATATGATATGCGCACCACTAACACATTCAACAGTAAAAGCTTAAAGGGTTTCTTTTGGGATTGGGAACAAAACAAGGGTGCCTATTTTCACCACTTTTACTCAGCATAGTACTGAAAGGCCTAGACAGAGAAATTAGGCAAGGAGAAGTAGACATTCAATTTAAAAAGAAGTATAAATGTCTCTGCAGGTGACATGATCTTATGGCTATATAGAAAACCAGGTACAGACACTTCCAAAAACTAGGAGATCATTGAAGTCAGTGAAGTTGTTGAATCCGGTATTAATATTAGAGTTTGTCCCATTTCTGTACACTAATAAAAATCTATCAAACTTAAAATAATCCCATTTATAACTACATCAAAATGAATACCCAGGAATAAATTTAACCCAAGAAATGAAAGGCCTCTATACTGAACACTGTAAGACATTGATGAAAGGAATTGAAGAAAAATAAATGGGAAGATATGTGTGCTCATGGATTAGAAAAATTAATAAGATTAAAATGTCCCTACTGTCCAAAGCAATATACAGATTCGGTGCAATCCCTATTGAAATGCCAATGGCATTTTCCACAGAAATTAGAACAAACAATTCTGCAATTTGTATGGAACTACAAAAGATCCAGAATAGTCAAAGCAATCTTGAGAAAGGAACAAAACCAAGAAATCATGTGCTCTGATTTTGACTATAATACAAAATTATAAACCAAAGCAGTATGGTATTGGCATAAAAGCAGGCACATTAACCAATGAAACAGAAGAGAGAGCTCAGAAATAAGCCCACAGCTATATGGCCTGTTAATTTATGACAGAGGAGGTAAGAATATACCATAGGGGAAGGACAGACGCTAATAAATGATGCTGTGAAAACTGGATAGCCAAGGTTAAAAGAATGAAACTGGTTATATCAAAAGATATAACCACTATCTTATACCATAGACAAAAATTATTATAACACTGAAGAATTTAATGCCCAAAACTTTAAAACTCCTAGAATAAAGCACAGGTAGTCAGATCCTTGACACAGGTCTTGGTGATGACTTTTTAGATTTGATCCAAAAATCAAAGGTGTTGCATTTAAAGCAAAAATAAACAAAAGTAAGGGTACATCAGACTAAAAAGTTTATTCAAGACAAAGGAAACCAGCAACAAAATGAAAAGGCAATCTACTAAATGGGAGAAAGTATATGCAAATTTGGATTAACATCCAAAATATATAAATAATTCCTGTAGCTCAATAGCAAAGAAACGATCCGATTTAAAAACTACAATGAGATATCACTTCATACCTGTTAGAATGGCTGTTTTCTAAAAGACAAGAAATAAGTGTTGGTAAGATTGTGGAGAAAAGGGAAACCTTGTACATTGTAGGAGAGAATGTAAATTGGTAGTCTCTATGGAAAACAGTATGGAGGTTTCTCAAAATTAACATAGAATGACCATGTGATCCAGCAATTCCACTTCCAGGTATTCATCTGAAGAAAATAAAGACACTAATTCGAAAACATACCCCCGTGTTCATTGCAGCATTATCTACAATAGCCAAGATATGGAAACAGTCTTAAGTGTCCACTGATTGATCAATGGTTAAAGAAAATATGGTGTATATTATACCATGGAATATTATTCAGCCATTAATCAGCAATTCCACTTCCAGGTATTCATCTGAAGAAAATAAAAACACTAATTCGAAAACATACCCCCGTGTTCATTGCAGCATTATCTACAATAGCCAAGATATGGAAACAGTCTTAAGTGTCCACTGATTGATCAATGGTTAAAGAAAATATGGTGTATATTATACCATGGAATATTATTCAGCCATTAAAAAGAAGGAAATCTTGCCATTTGCAACAACATGGACGGGCCTTCAGAACATTATGCTAAGTGAAATAAATCAAAGACAGAATATCATTATGATCTTCTATGCGGCATCTTAACCACAGCTATAGATGAAAAGACCAGGTTGCTGGTGGCCAGAGCCTGGAGGTAGGGAGGGGGGCGGCGGACAAAATGGTTGCAGGGTGTCGAAAGCCATAAATTTCCCATTATAAAATAAATAAGTTGTGTGGATTGACTATAATTAGTAACAGTGTATTACATATTTGAGTTTCTCTGAAGGAAAAAATATGTGTAATTATATACGATGATGGATGTTACTGAGACATACTGTGGTGATCATTTTGCAGCATATACAAATATGGAATCATTATACCGTATACCTGAAACTAATATGCTATATGTAAATTATATATCAATAAAAATGAATAGAATCCCATATGGCAAAAGTGTTATTTTACTGTTTATATTATTATCACCATTATCACCTTTTATAAGATAACCCAAGTGGAATACCTACATGGCTAAAAAAAAAAAAATGCTGATTCTTTTTCATTATATACCTTGGCACAATATTTAAACAAGCACAAATCAGAAAATGTGAGGCTGAAAAGTAAATTGTAAAATAAACACAGTGGCAAAAATAAAAATGGGAAAATATTAAGCTTTTGGGAGATATTTCTTACATCATTTTTATACAAATATATATTTTTCTTATTTTTTGTCCTAAACATAGATAATATTGTGACCAACTTTAGCAGGCTGTTTATGTAGTGATTCTTTCTAGGAAAATGCTTTTAAGATCTAAAGTAGATTTTGGTATCCAAAAGTTAAAGTCAACCTTCCTATTAATTAAACTTTTTGGATTAGAGATATTTCATCTGGCCAACTAATAAAGTCAGCACTGAGTAGGTTCAAGTATGGTTTTACTGTCTTTGCTTTCTAGCTTCCTGAGAAAATAAATGGATAATAGTTTAAATATGGGAAAAGATTATTATTTTTAAATCTCCTGCTGTAGCCAAACACACAGGATTGACTAAATCTTTCCAGGCAGATTTCTGCTCCACTCTTCTGCAAATTCTCTTAGAATTGCCTTCTTGAGTCTCTTTTTTAAGTATTTGCACTAAGAACAGAGCCTTTAATAAACCTCCTTAGGTTAAAATAGAATGGCTCTATTTTGGTGTGGTAATCAGAGCGAACAATACATTGAAAGGTAGAGAGTTGTAGCCTCTCTAGAATACATATTGTACCATCATCATCATTGTTATCACAGTAATAATATTTATTAAGTACTTACATGATAAATTCTTTACTGAGCACTTTGTATACATTGTCTTTTTAAATCCTTATCTTATTAACCCTTGCTAACAGTAACTTATTACCAGCTATCAAATATATGATTTTAAATATATAGAGATTGAATAAACTAATATAAATAATACTTGCACCATTGATATTTTTTCACTTTTCTTTTGCTGCCTCACTGCCCACATATTTTTCTTTTAATGTGTTTTAAAGTAAACACTTCTACTAACTCAGCATTTTACTCCCTGGCAGATTTCTGTCTAAAGCTCCTAGGAAACTCTTTTGGTTTCACTTTTTGTTTCCTTCTTAGACTTTATAAAAGGTGACTCTAGAAAGGACTACTTGGATCAGGGTTACAGTTAAGTCATGACCAACAATCACTGGATCAAATTTTCGTGAGAATTTGGAAGATTTTAATCAATCAGCCGCAACTCAAGCAGCAGGATCAACAAAGAAGAGAATGAAAAAAAACAAAAAACAAAAAAACTGCTCTCCACTTACTGTAATTTAAAATATGAATGCACTTCCCATAGGAGGAGAAGGGACTCCAGGACTTGGACACGTGTTAGGAAAATGATCAAGGAGTCTGTCTGTGGGGGGGGGGAGAATGGTGCTGTTTTTCCTCCAGTTCTTTTGAATTCATTTAGAGGAAAGATAATAGTAAAGGTTATTGTTTCTCAAAGTGTGGTCTTGATGCTGCATGGAAAGCGTAGCTTGCTCTCTTTCTTTAACCTCCTGACCTATCTCACTTTCTTCCCTACTAGGAAAATCTTGACTGTGTTTTGGCTGAGATGCATGGCCTCGCTGGGACAGCAGTGTGCCAGAGGGCTCTGTGTGGGAGGCGTACTTCAGGCCAGTTTATGCAAGCAGCAGGTCATTCTAGGGCCGTAGGCCAGAATGCCGTGCGTCCTCTGGCTTGAAGACACACAGCTCCTTAGAGCTGAGCTACCGTACCGTCTTAGTAAATATTTCCTGCCCCCACAATCACTTGAAGAGCGGAACTCCCTAGAGATGTCTGCATCTCATCCCTCACAGCTGACTTTCACAGAGGCCAGATACTAACTTAGCCATCCTGGCTGCGATTCAGGATGACCAAAACCCACTTTCAGCCTGCTTTTGGATTTTATTGAGAAACAGTCGCAGCAAAGCAGTATCTAGGTAGAGGGATGCCTCTTACCCTGCATGGTGAGTCGCTCTTTGTCCTCCCAGGGTGGATGTGAGCCTCAGCAGGAGTCACCTATGGGTTCTCTGATTGTAAAGCTAGAGTCAGGTTTGATCGCAATACAGTTTCCTGAATTAGTAATTACACATAACTGACTGCTCATGTTTCAATCTGCATTTGCTCCTTGGCATATCGTTGGCCTGTTGGAAAAAAAATAATGAACCCGTTTCTTTGTCTATAGTTTACATGATGGAGAACTGATTAAGAAAGTATTTTCAAGCATTTTCAGTCATAGGAAATGTTATTAGAGATTACTCAAGATAAGACACATACAAACCTGCCTTTGCTCAGAAATGGGTTGTAGGTTATTCTCAGAATTCACTGTTCCTTGCCCTTCCCTGTACTCTGCTGTTTGGTGTCTTTGTTCCAAGAAATTCAAAGCACCTGTCATACCACATCTTAAAAGAAGGAAGCTAAAAAAAATGACTTATTTAGAATACAGCTGCGGGGAAGGCAATGGCACCCCACCCCAGTGCTCTTGCCTGGAAAATCCAATGGACGGAGGAGCCTGGTGGGCTGCAGTCCATGGGGTCGCCAACAGGCGGACAGACTGAGCGAGTTCACTTTCACTTTTCTCTTTCATGCATTGGAGAAGGAAATGGCAACCCACTCCAGTATTCTTGCCTGGAGAGTCCCGGGGATGGGGGAGCCTGGTGGGCTGCCCTCTATGGGGTCACACAGAGTCGGGCACGACTGAAGTGACTTAGCAGCAGCAGCAGCTGCAGCCGAGTTTACTGTGCAGGGTTTTCTGATGGCTCTTTGGGTTCCTTTCACTATAACAAATTGCTTTTCTCCTGCTGCTGCTGCTGCTAGGTCGCTTCGGTCGAGTCCGACTCTGTGCGACCCCATTTGCCTTGTGTTTGGGGCCACCGATGATTTGGGTAAATCAATTTGGGATAGTTTTATTATTAAACTCATGTATCCTTACAAAAATAAATCTCATTTTAAAATAAATCTCAGTCTCATTTTAAAGAGAACAAAGCCTCAAATCAGTCACAGATATTTCCACCAGTCATCTAAGATGCTGTTTAAATAAGGTTCCGTTGTTACCTTCGTGGCATTGGGAAACTATAACAGACCCTTGCCAGATATGCCAGCTGCGTGGATTTAACACTGATAACCTTCCAGAGGACTCAAAGATTTTGTTTGGGTTTGTGTCTGCAACTAATCCGTAATCTTTTTTTTTTTTTTTTTAATCACTGTGCCAAAGATTTCCTTTTATGCTTTCTTTTTAGCTCCTTGGCTGCTGCTATTTTTCTTTGTTTCCTAAATTTACAGTAGCTGTCAGTCTTGTGCTGAATTCTTCTCTTAGTAATACACTGAATTGTGTAATTCTTTTGGGCCTAGTTTGGAAAAGGCATCCTTCCCAGAACCTAGTTGGCTTCTCAAAGGTTAAACGCTTTTGGCAAAAAACTACAAATATGACTGAATAAAACCATAAAAAGGAAAAGCCACAAGAACAGGGGGAAAAACAATTATTTCTGACGGTGAACTACATGGATGCAGAGGACTCCTCTTTTGTAGTTTGTTTCTCCATTTAAGTCTTCTTAGTTTGTTAATTCTTATAGTCCTCTCTTTGCTGCAAATAAAACCAACAACTTAATGCCTTTTATGATTTTCTATCCCCCTGGGGATGAGAGGGGTGGTAAACTATAACTGCTTTTTCTTCTTAGACTATTTTAACCTTTTCATTACCTCCAGTCACAATCAAACTACCCTTTCCAGAACACAACTGGAAAGAAAAATCCTTTTGGCAAGGAATACAACTCAGGTTATTACATTGATTTGATAGGATTTAGGGATTCATTTTTTTGGCTTGTGCCTCTTTTGTTGTCATATCTGAGTATTTTTCTACTTATAAAGTACAGAAAATGGATGTGGTTTTGGTAGATGTCTCTATGAATGCACCTTGATAATGTCACTTTAATCTCTGAAATGAATTTTGAATTGTGGCTTATTCAGATTTGATTTTTCACAGCAGCCCAAAGTGCTTTTCCAGTAAATTAGGCAGGATAGGATAACTATTTTTGTAAGTTTTAATATCTGCAAAAAAAACTTATTTTTTAAAAATCTGTCATAACCGTATACCAGTAGAGTTCCTATTTACTCTCTACATTGCTCCTGTTCATACGTTAATTTTAAAGTCTTAAATTTATTTATTTTTTAAAGTTTTAAATTTAGATTACTTTTGATTGAGACACCATCTCTGTCTTGGCTGCCTACCCTTTTTTGCCTATTTCACCAATGTGACTGCAAATTTTTGAGTTCTCCAACTCATCAACTTTGCTCTTTCTTGAGGAGAACATTTACTATCAAGTCTTCATTAAAACTAAAATTCAGATTCATCTTTAGAAAGAAAACATGAATCGAGGCTGAAAACAAGATCAGCAAGACAAATCAGCAGAAATTAGTTATTTATAACTGGCCTCCTCCAGGAAGATGTACGAAATGTTAAAAGTAGTCATTCCCACACCAGCAGCATAGGTTGCTGGATTAGACCATGGATGATAGAGGAGGATCATGTGGGCTCCAATCCTGGTTCTGCTACTTCCTGCCTCTGTGACTTTGAGCAGATCTCCTAAGTTTTCTATAAAATCTATCTTTGGTAAAATGGGGATAATACCATTACTGCTTCTTAGAGATGTTATATGAATCGAATTAATATTTTTAAAGAGCTTAAAATACAATTTATTACCAAGTTTCATAAATAAAGTGCAAGATAATCCTGGTTCTGCTACTTCCTGCCTCTGTGACTTTGAGCAGATCTCCTAAGTTTTCTATAAAATCTATCTTTGGTAAAATGGGGATAATACCATTACTGCTTCTTAGAGATGTTATATGAATCGAATTAATATTTTTAAAGAGCTTAAAATACAATTTATTACCAAGTTTCATAAATAAAGTGCAAGAGTGGTAAAAATGTCTCTTCTAAGATAACACATTTCTTAATAAATGCTTTTTCTTCATTAATGCCAGTCTTCTTATTCTACATAAAACCACCATTGGTGTCCGTTATAGAAATTACACTATGTTGTTGAACACAGTCTAGGAGTGTTTGATCTATTTAGCACTAAGAATTTATTTTTTCATGTTCTTTGTTTACTAAAAATACAAAGTTTAACAGAATTAAATTCTTTGTAGATCTTGTTAGCTACTAGTAGAAGTTTGGAGAGAATCTGTTCTTGGCTTAGGGCTTCTGAATTTTGTATAACAACTGTCACTATTGTCTAAGATCTGGAACAGATTTTAATTCTCAAAAGAATATGTTCTCTGAGTGGCTGTGAATGGTTTAACTGTGACTGTCACCCTCATTCCTCTTCATCTTGAGGGCAGCTGATTTCATATCATTCACATTCAGCCACTCCTTCCTGACTACTTACTGGTTTCCCCTCCTGTTCTGTATATCAGAATGGCTGGACTCCCTTGTTCTGAATAATACACTAAAACTTTTCTATTTCATTCTACCACCAGATTTGTTAATACCTCCTCTTCTTTTCACTTACTCATTAGCCAAAGTTGTCAGTCTTCCACGTTACTTCCTTAGTCTAATATCTCCATCTGGTATTTCCAGCTAAAGAAAAGATTTGATGGACTTTCTCTTCATCACTTCAAACTCTCAGTCTAAACATTAACTCATGTGCATCTTATCTCTCAACTTCAAAAAGTCAGTACTAAGGGAGAACAATCATATTTGACAAAGGACTGGTGGATGGATGTCTTCACTACATGAAGAACTTCTACAAGTCAGTAAGAGAAACAGGCAATTCAATAGAAAAGTGAGGGAAATACACGAACACCTGTTTCAAAGAAGAGGAAACATGAATGGCTTAAAGCATGAAACGATGTTCAAATTTATTAGTAAACAAGTAAATGCAGGAAAAACCACCATGAGATGCCATTTCACATGCAACTAATTGGCATATATGAAAGTTTCAAAGTTTCAAAAATATGACAGTTTCAGAGATTGGTGAGGATGTGGAGCAGTGAGCACTCTCATACTTGGTTGTGGGAATACATTTTGGAGCAGTCACTTTAGAAACAAACGCGGTATTACCTGAAATGGAGTAGCCATCATGGTCAACAAAAGAGTCCAAAATGCAGTACTTGGATGCAATCTCAAAAACGACAGAATGATCTCTATTCATTTCCAAGGCAAACCATTCACTATCACGGTAATCCAAGTCTATGCCCCAGCCAGTAAAGCTGAAGAAGCTGAAGTTGAACAGTTCTATGAAGACCTACAAGACCTTTTAGAACTAACACCCAAAAAAGATGACCTTTTCATTATAGGGGACTGGAATGTGCATTCTAGAACCCAGCAATTCTACTGTCAGTTATTTAGCAAGTTGCCTCTAGGAGACTTGCACAAACCTGCTTCAAACATTAGTGTCTGGAGCAGCAAAACACTGGAAATGACCAGAATACTCCTAAATAGGATGGATAAATACAGTGTAAAACAAGTGAACTTTAGCTACAAGAATTAAGAAAGGTAAATCTGAAATACGTAATATTGAGAAAAGTGTTACAGGAATTTATGTGGTATCATTTCCTTTCTGATAGATTATGTAGGGATATTTACACATTCATTGTTGTACAACGTACAACAAAAAGCAAGGAAAGAGGAAGATGTACTTAGGAAGGGACCAAAGAGGGCTGTCTTAACTGTCTGCACATCACCATGCTTGTGTTCAAGTAACTTTGATTTTACATAGTGACAGCTCCAAAGCACAAGAGTACTGATCCTGGCAACTCATATTTGCCAGGATCTGTAAAGTACTGTAAAGTACTTCTTTGAGTAAATAGGTGAAAGTTCTCAACTTAATAAGGAAAGACACACACACACACACACACACACACACACACACACACACACACAACTGTATGCTCAGGTTGCTAAAGTCTACAGTTAGAATGAATCTTCTATCCATGAAATTGTGAAGAAGGGAAAAGAAATTCATGATAATTTTGTTATTTCACCTCAAACTGTAAAAGGTATGGCCACAGTGTAAAATAAGTGTATAGTTAAGATGGAAAAGGCATTAAAGTTGTATAAAACATTTCAAGAGAGATTACATTCACCTAATATTATAGAAGATTGTTATAACTATTCTATTTTACTAGTAGTTACTGTTAATCTCTTTGTCCAGTTTATAAATTAGACGTCATCATACGTGTGTATGCAAGGGGAAAAAGAGCATGTATAGAGTTCTGTACTATCCATGATTTCAGGCATCCACCGGGGGTCTTGGAATGTGGAGGACTACTGTACGACTAAAAACATTAGAGGAAGACAGAAACTCACAGATTTAGAATTCTATGATCATTTTCCAGTTGCTCCATAGACCATTTTATATGAGAGTGGGCTTGGCCCTGAGAAGGATGGGAGGAAACACCAATGTATTTTTTAGCCTTTTTTTTTTTTTTTTCTGGCTGAACCAGGCAGCTTGCACGATCTCAGCTCCCTGACCAGGGACTGAACCTGGAGCATGGCAGTGAAAGCCAAGAATCCTAACCACTGGTTACCAGGGAACGCCTAGCTTTTAATTCTACAAACAACTCTGGAGTTTCCTTTTTGAGTTTTTCCTGACTCTCCTCCTTTTTGCCATCTGGCATGTAAAGTATGTATTTCCCACATTTCCCCCTTTTACAAATTTATAGACGCTACTAAGTTAGAGACTACAGAGAAACGGGAATATTCAGAGGGAGGGGGGTAGAGGTTGTGAAGTGAAGTGAAGTCGCTCAGTCGTGTCCGACTCTTTGCGACCCCGTGGACTGTAGCCCAGCAGGCTCCTCCATCCATGGGATTCTCCAGGCAAGAATACTGGAGTGGGTTGCCATTTCCTTCTCCAGGGGATCTTCCCGACCCAGGGATCGAACCTAGGTCTCCCGTATTGCAGGCAGATGCTTTAACCTCTGAGCCACTGGAATACACAATTTGATGAAACTCCATCAAAGGCACTCAATCTTAAAGCCAAATACAGAAACACACCAGTCATGTCACAGTGGGATATAGATAGGGGATTTGTTCTATACTGTCTTTTGCTGTTCTTGGAAGCAGAATGCCCTCATTAAAGCTTGCATCGTATAAATTTTTAAAGAAGGAAAGGAACACAAACACACACCTATAAATAGTCTTGCTAAAAATTCATAAATATTTCTGAAATAAGACAAATGTCTTATAACATTGGTCTGAAATTATTTTATTGCATGTGTTAAAGTCTTCTGGAAATAGATATTTTCTTCAGTTGCTCCTTTTATTTGACCCAAAATTCTGAGGAAAGAACCTTAGAATATGGTGTACTAAATTTATAAGACTAATCTGTTGAGTTCTCACTTCTTTATATCAGTTCATGACATTTGTTGTTCAAAAAGGCACCATTAGATATGTTTCAGTAAAGTAGTTCACGCACAGGAAGTGGGAAAGCAGTGTTACTGTGTCATTATTCACGTTTGCTAAGGTATGTATCCTTTGTTAAAGATAGGCAGAACTATCCCGGAAACAATGGTTGGGGCCAGGGTCTGTTTTTAATTCTTGTGAAACCAAAAAAAATCAAGGACCATAAAATTGAGCCAGTTTTATTGGATTCCAGTTTAGCTGTTGAATTAATTATTCAATAACATACTGAATGTATCATTTAAAAATTTTTTTCCTTGCAGTTTTAGAGCAGGTGGGGACATTGCAATAACTTGTTTTCTGAAGGACTTTACTGTCATTTAGCAGAGAGCAGTAGGATATAGGGAAAAGGGATGAGAGGCATAGAGGGGTGGAACCTAGAACCAAGGGCCAGTGCACAGTGAGTAATACTCTAACCCATAGGCACACACACACATGTACATACAACTATAGTCTTTTCCCTGCCCACCAAATGCAATATCTGCTTCTAAAGATTGTTCATCTAAAATTGAACCTGTTTCTTTTCATCCTTCCAACCCACAGAACTAGGACTGCAGGTCATTAGGTTCTGGATTACTTACTTTCATCAATTATTATTCAGTTTACTGATGATTTATATATTTTGTGTTCCTTCTTTCTCTGACTGTGTGGTCTCCTCCCAACTGAAAATGAAGACTGCTGTGTCCACTGTATCCTGGCCTGCCTGTTCTGTGAATTTCTGACCCTCTGCAATATTGTCCTGGGACAAGCTTCGTGTGGCATCTGCACCTCAGAAGCCTGCTGCTGTTGCTGTGGAGATGAAATGGGAGATGACTGTAACTGCCCCTGTGACATGGATTGTGGCATCATGGATGCCTGTTGTGAATCATCAGACTGCCTGGAAATCTGTATGGAGTGCTGTGGAATTTGTTTTCCTTCATAAATATTTATCTTCTGTTTGTGTTAAAACTGGAGAGTATTTTAAGTTTTTTCTTTTGAGGTAAAAGAAAAGCACGTGGTAAAATTCTCATCAAACAACCCAGTACTTGCACTGTTAACTCATTATTTTAGGTAATCTCTGAAAGCCTGTTTTCCTCCCTCTAACCAAATCCACATGGTTTAATATGTGAAATTTTAACTACTTTTAAACTTGTTAATAGATTGCAGTGACTGAGGAACATTTTGGCCAAAAACAGAAAAAAAAAAAAAAAAAATACAAAATGTCTCCTCCTTTTTATACTTATCTCTCTCTGTTTCTTTTAACCTGTCTTAGGAGCCCCTTGCTCCAAATGCATTCTTTTTCAGTGATTATTTAAATCAGACAATTTATTTTTAATGTTTTTACAATGGTTAAAAGTAAGCATTCCTTAGAGTAAACTTTGAGAAACACACCCACACAAGCGCTGGGCACCTAGTGTTTGTGTCTACGCTCTGCTTGTTCAGCAGACACTGAGTGCCTGCTGTGTGTGACCTGCTGCAGCGCCGAGATGGATGCCATTCAGCTTCCATCCAGAGAAGCAGAGGAAAGTTTAGGCAAAGAGACTTGTAAAGAATAAGCCAGCCCACAGGCATATTGAAGTCATGATTATGAGAGAAACTCAAAAGGCTGTAGGGATACACAGAAAGGAAGAGCTAATGTCTATGGGAATATTCAGAAGGCTTCGAGGAGAATGTGGCATTTGAAGGAGGCCTCTTGGGATGAGTGATTCATCTGCTGCTTGAATGAATTAGCTTTAGGACCAAGTTCTAGGTGACCAACCTGAGCTGACTGTGCCCTTGAGCAGTTACAAGAAAAATGCCTCGTGTGTGTATTTTCTTTAGTTGTGGCAATACGTCTTTCTTTAAAAAAACTATAAAATTTAAGTTAACTAAAAATAAGCATTTTTAACATAATTTAGAGGTTATGATAAAGTTTTGATAAAAACAATGCTTTACTAAAATAGCTGTGTTTTATAAAGAATGTGGAGCACTTTTGAAAAGTTGCACTTAAATTAGGAAAAATTTTATATTAAAATCTCAACATTTTGATTTTGATTTATTCAAACACTTCTTTTGAGAGCTTTAAGTATTTTGCAAGGGGAAGGGTTATTTGGTTAAGAGGCAGACCCCCCAATATTTATAAGCACAGTTAACCTTAAATACAAATTATTCCTTCCAGTGCAGTGGGAATCTTGACATCCATTACTATCACCAAATTTCAGTATTGCAATTTTACATTGAACCCAAATGGTGGGTTATAAAGATCCTTAAGTGTAAAGAAATAAGTAAGACTTATTAAGTTACTTATTAAGACTTAGTAAGTTACTAAGGCATAGAGACTTTGTGTGGTACAGATGAAAAGGAGAGTACATTTTCCTACTGCATGCTCTTCTGCTAAGCTTGATGTCCCCAGCTTGTAGTTTGATTTGATTTAATGTAATACCTTGTAGAAATTTTGAAAGTATATCTTTGGATGAATAGTTATTTTTTATTATTCCAACTGAATATCAAATTGATAGTAAAAACAAATGCATATTGTTAGGAAGCCTTTTAGCAAATCTAGGCTTTTAAGATTTTAAAACCAAAAGCATGGGTATGTCACCAATAATTTTTCCTTTGAGATGAAACCTAGTTTCCACTTATATCATTACTTAAAAGGCTTAAAAAAGAAAAAAAATAAATTAGCAAACTCTTGAATCCCCTTTCAGTGCTCTTTAAACACACACACACACACACACATACACACACACCCTTAAACTTAAATAGAATTCTAGTCAACAGCTGTCTATCTCTTCCTGGCCTAAAGAGCATTTTTGATGTAACAAATGAAATATGAGAACATCTTTCTACTATTTCTTAGTAACCAGAATCTGAATATTAACATATATCCAAAGTTAACATGTATATATATTAGGATGTAAGAGTATCAACTTTATATTGATATATAAAACCTTATGACCTGGAATCATTAAAGTAGTATATCTGTTATACTGCAAAAATTTTCTGCCAAACCGTTTGTCTAATATTTAAGTGTATCCTGCTATTTACAGTGATGATATTAGCACTTTTATAATAATGTTTCTCTGTAACAGAGAGCATTAATTGATAGAATTTTAATCTCATATTTATATTCACAGTACTTTTCCTCTATTGTCTATTTTACAGTCATACCACAAAGTACCTTGTATGATTTTTTTAAATAAATGAAAAAAACTAAAGTAGCAAATGTGAAAAGATTTTCAATATGTATTTTAGAATTTCTGAATGTAAAATATTTTGTTGAGTTATATAGCCATCATAAGTGCTCTAGTTTACAGTTACAGATTTGGTCTCTCTTTAAATGTGGAAATGTAATCTTAAATATTTTTAAACTGGACCTGTATTATCCTGAATATACTATTTTGAAATAAAAAAAATGATTAATCTAATTGATGGATCAATATTTAAATGAATTCAACTATAAAAGCTTAACTTCTCTTTTCCTGTTACATCCGTCTCTGAAAGATCTCTTAGTCTCCTATGTAAATCACATGACTCATGCCCATAAATGAACTATGAAAGATTCAGATCAGTTTATACTGCAAATCATAGTTGACAAATGATTTCAAAACATGGTGAAACATGGCTTTCTGTTAAAATTTCACAGTAGAGCAAAATTCACATTTTTTACATTTGTTTTTTAATAAACTGCTTTTACTTATTTGCTTTGGAATTATCTCCCAACTTATTAAAAAACTGTGGTAGTTTATACACACACACACACACACATATATATTTATATGCTGAAATTAAACACAAAAGATCTATAGAATTGGGTATTAATTTCAATGTATTTCACCCAAAAGTAAATCATCAGAAGTACTTTCAACTAGGGTTTTTAGTGGCACAATTTTTAAGTAGTAGGAAGTGTTTTGTTATTAGTATTTAACCCCTTGAATCACTTTATTTAGGAGAAGACATTTTACTTAGGAGTATAATAATTTTATTTTTGTGTTCTTATAGTGTATTGACTATATCGGTTTCCCTCACCTTAAATAGCCAGTGTTTCTCTGAACAGTTCACAGAGTAACCAAGGCAACCTTATGTAATAACTTTTCATTCTTTTTCTATACAAACTCTTATCAGTGCCCTAGATTCTAATGTTATAAACGTCAAAGTCACTGCCTAACATAAATAAGATTCGAGTCCAGAGTCTCTGTGGCTTGCCTTCTTGAATTCCAGTTTCAATGCCTAGATTTACCCAACCATCTAATGAATAAGTTTATTTATTAATAAGATTATTTTTCATACTATTCAAGACCTTTATGCCCTTTCCAGTTACCTGTGATTTGTAGGCCTGTAGGTTTATTACATCTAATCTGACAGCCAAGATAAACTTTCATCAGACACTATAATATCCATTTTTCTCTTATTTTAATACTAATGTAGAAAAGCATACCATTTTGTTTTAAATGACAGTTAATATAGGGATAGAGTTTATTCTACACTTACTATTTATATTTTAAAATTGAGGCTTGGGTACTACAAGGCATTCTTTTTAAGCCTTCATCTCTATGTCCCGTATAATCAATAAATTTATAGTGACTGTTTTCTTTAAGCCCCTCAAGGGAGTCAAAAAACCCTCAGGAAGTTTCAACCTTTGGGAGAAGTTTGCCACTTCCCATGAGAAAACTGTTACTGAGGCTACTAATATTTACTTGTTCATTTCAGATTACTTTTAGAGATTACGGTTAAAGTGGAAGGGGTTGATGCAGCCCTAACGTGGAGGGGTGGTTTTTGCAAAAATCATCACTCTTGACTAAATCTGCCATATATTTTCACATTGCAAAATTCCCAATGAACACTGACTGCCCTCTCTAAAGGCCTGTGAATCAGTATCATCCAAATGACCAAATCTTAATCAAGTTCAACAGGCAACCTGGAGGTGAACAGGATTCTAAGCAAAGCTACATCAAAGCCTCAACTAGAAAGAATTTCTATCTAGGCAAGGAGAAATCTGCACCATCTCACTCTCCTCACTCTGGGACGACCGGATGACTTTCTCCACCTGGGCAATAATGATAGCCCCTGAGCTGCCAAGAGTCGGACACAACTGAACACCTAAACCACCACCACCACCACCACAAGCTGCCAAATGTCAAAAGGAATAGTCCCTTGCCTTCCTGCAGAACTGCAGCCACTAGTTGTAGTTCTGTTTGTCCACTATTTATGCCCTTGATCCCTCCTCACCTTAACCCTTGCTAAAAGACAATCTTGAGTTTATTTGTGAGGTGACTGTGAAGAAATCAATTTAGCTAAACATGCCTCAACATATTACTAACAGAGGGTATAGATACATCTTTTAAAGACGAAGTATAGCTCTGCAATTAAGTGTTCACTTTCAGGCAGGTCTTTGACGTTCAGTGGAGAATGTAATTATTAGGAAAACAGCGAAAAGCAAATTCACACAAATTCTGCGTTTAGCTTGAAAACCTGAAAAGGTTCTTAAGTTCTGTCTGATGCATAAAGGGGTAGAAGCAAAGGAATTACATTCCAAAGCCAAGAAAGAGGGTGTACAAAAGCAGCTGATGCACTTGACATAGTTCGTAGCCTTTTGCAAAGGAATAAAAGCCCGTTGAGCAGGGAACCAAAAGATCTCATTATAGGATGAAGCCAGGCCATATTAAAGCTTGTGCACTAGTAACTATGTCTAAAAACAGCCTGCTGTTTTATATTGAACCAATACATTCTTAACTTGGTAGGCTGCAGTGTAAAGATGTACAGAGCCTGTCTGCTGGATGCTATGCCAATTACAGATGTGACGGAGTGGTGTCAAACACCTACAAATAGTTAGGATCTCAAGCAATCTTCGAGTGAAACAAAAGAAGTTTTAAAATGTCATCTCAAAACCTGGATAGCACAGTTCATCATGTGTATCTGACGCTCAGAGTCTCAAGATCACCTTTATTATATAATTTAATGTGGACCTCATATGATCCCTCAATCAGAATGCACAATTCTTTCAAGGACATGAATAGTGCCTGAGAGAGAAGGAGAATATCTTTTAAAAGTAACACCTTCAGATGACAAGGCATCTGTGATCAGCTCTGCAGGAACTACGTTTTATTGGTGTGGAGGTGAAGGAGGAGGGAAATGCCCATGAATACATATTAGACTTCGTTAGATCATCAGAAAGAATAATTGGGCATATTTATACAATTACATTTTTAGTAAACTATCATGCCAGCTTAACGATAATACATATTCTGGTAAAAAGTACATTAAATGGCAATCCTAAAGCAATTCAGCTGCTGAGGATGTCATTTTTTTTTATCTAATTATTCACAAATTAATGAATAAAATTAAATTCCAATCACTGAGGAAAATGGAGCAATGGTGAGAATCAGAACTGCAGATTAGTTAAAGCAAAGATATGCAATGCATAACAGAATTAAAGCATTTCTTTTATTCAAACTCAGTGCTTAAAAAAGAACAAATCCATCATCTTGAAATTTGACTTGTAGCTTGACATTAAAAATAATATGAGTAGAATTTTCAGTGGGGTAAGCACAAAACTAGTTCAAGTTGTGTCACTCTCAATTACTGTACTCAGGTGGTGTGCCCATTAAAATTCCCACTTGTGGGCTCCGCTCACTATGCAAATGGGGTCATTACCTGGAGAATTTAATTGGTTATGACACTGGGAGTAGGACTTTTCCTTTCAAAATAAACCTACTTACACACATTTTCACTAGAAATTTGATTGTTCTATATATTTTGGATTGTTTTGCTCTGTAAATATTTACTGAAATTGGACTATCCTTGCCTCCTAATTTCTCACAGATAATTCAAAGTGGACCCAAATTACTTTGTGCATGTAGTTTTGTCTATAAGACTGGCTAGAATGATTTTTATAAATCATGTTCTTAACAAAATATTATTTTGAAACGTCTTTGTATCTCTCACTCTACATGTGGGTACATTTCCAATGAGGGTTTTCATCACTGAATACTATGTATATTTTCTCTTTCATCATAGTTCTAAATATTTACTCGGAGGGGCTTCTTCCATGTTTTTGCTTTTTTGTCACTTAAAAAAAAAAAAAGTATAGTTAAAACGTTGACCTGCCTTCATGGGTGTATAACATACATAGCATCACTGAGGAGCCATGCTTGTAACACTTGCAAGGCACTTATATTCACTGATAAGACGGGGTGAAGATGTTAAATAGTTGTCAGAATACGTTCTAGAGAGAGTTCCACCAAGAGCCATGAGACAACTGAATTTAAAAAGAACAATGAATCAGTACAACAAGTACAGTTCTCCACACACCTGCCGTCTGTTTTCACTGATTGTGGTGATTTCAACTGGAAAAAACCCTGAGTTTACAGCTAGATAACAAGAATGTCGATAATGGCTTGAACGTAAATAAACACTGATATTACAGTATGGTTTAGTGATTGTAATATTAAAGTGGGCACCCAGGAATTCAGTTCCTAGGCACTGTCTCAACCAGCAGATACTAGAGTGAACTTGAAGTGGGAATGGGATTGCTAAAAGTATTGGTATAATCTCAGGGAAGCCCTAGCAGTTACTTGCAAGAGAGGGGTCCTGCAGTCTAAATTTGTATTACTATACCAAGTTGTACAACAAGCACGGATATTATCACTAGCTTGTCCGGACCTAAAGAGAACATTTTTCTTTAAATGAAGAAAAGAATATTCTAAAATAAAGAGAAATAATTCCAGGGGTGATTAAAAAAAAAAAAGAAATACTACAAATTTGTAACTGGACAATTGGGCAGGAATTTTAACATCTGTAACTATGGGAAATTTCCCATAGAATATCAAACATGGATCCAAGTCTCTGACATTCATTTTTCTGATATTTCTAATTGTGCCCGGAGGATAAGAAGGAGTTGGCGCATCCAATAAATATAATCATTTACATGCATGGAGCTCCCTTTGAAGTTAATAGGACCTATGGAAAGAGGAGTTATGCACCACGAAAACGGAGTTCAACGTGAATCTACTTCTTTCTTTTTAACATGCAGCTGTATTGCCAACACATTTGGATTTTCTTACTGCTTATCTTTTCTTTGTATGTGATGTTTCAGTTGGAGTGGAGCAAAGTGCTCCATGTGTAGAGGAAAGATAGCCTCAAAGGGAGGATGTGATATTGACAAGCTTATACTCAGGGACCAGCTTTACAAGATAGTATCCAAAAGTGATCGGGCCTGACATTTGTAGAGCTTTTTAAGTTTTCAAAAGGAAACCACATACATTTTCTCATTTGATCTCTGCTGCTCTACCATTCACCTACAATATATGTTTTTATTTCCATTTTACAGATGAAAAAATGGGGACAGACTGCTTAAGTCCACTTCCTAGGGCCACACAGTAACTGGTAGGATGTAGGAAAACTGATTTCTATTCCCATGTCTTTCCATTAGAACAATATATTTTTAAAGAAGTCCTATATATATAAGTTAATAAAGAGATTCAGTCACAGCTGCTTGGATTAAAACTGGAGTGGGGAAGTTGGGATCTGAATTTTACCTGCCTTGTTTCCTATCTCCCCTCTTTGCTGCCTTTAGTGGGTATCCTGGCATGGGCTCTGAGGGAGACTGGAAATCATAGCTACCTAACTGTGCTGCTTATTTCTTATTACACACACTGACCCCAAAGTCAATCAACTCACAGTGTTTCACTGTCTTGTTCCTGTTTATCAATGACTTTTCCCCTCTAGTTGGATGGATTAGGAGTCAAGAGTTAGATGTTCTTCAAAAGACTGTTTGCTGGTCATTCTCCATATGACCCTAAAGATCTGCTCTCTGCCTCTGCCTGCACTGTGCCAGGATCCTTTGATTTCTGATTCCCAGTTGGCATTGGCTGATACCAGGCACTAATGGGAAATCAGAAGGTGGGAGAAGAGAGAGGTCAAGGTGTTAATTCTCACCTTGCTCCCAGGCCCCCTTCCTGCCAGGCAGTGATTTTTCACAACTCCATTCCTCCCTATAAGGTGACTGTGTGCAGTGACCCCTCCATAGCTGCAGCTCCCTGATCTTGTCCCTTCCAGCCTGGGGAAGGAATGTTTCCCATTGTTGCTAGTTCCTGGCACTTCAAAATCCCATGTTTGTTACCTTTTGACTGACTGGTCCTCTGTAAACAGTCCCTTTTATTAAATGCTCTTCAACTAAGCGCTTTGAGTGAGCCATCTGTTTCCTGCCAATATTCTAATGAGTGAGAAAGAGTGGGTGTGTGTGTATACAAATGCACACATTGTCTGAATCCAATACTGTTATCATATGTTTCTAAGATTTATCAAAATAATGTAAATTCTGGTGGTCTCTTAGATGTTTGTCTCTTAAACACAGTTAATCAAATCTAATACCACAAGAACTGTACTAGATACTCCAGACACGTATTTAACAATTTCAAGTTCAATGATCACACATTTCCATGCTAGTATTTGACACTAAAACTGGCTGATGGTAGGAGAGGGAAAGAAAGAAGCTATCATAACCAGGAGTGGTCCAAAGTTTATTGAGCTTTAGGATTGCTAGAGATAATGAGGCTTTCCTATTTCCCTACAACCTAAAATGACTCAATAATATTAACATAAGCAGACCTGCCGGGGAAGGCAATGGCACCCCACCCCAGTACTCTTGCCTGGAAAATCCAATGGAAGGAGTAGCCTGGTGGGCTGCAGTCCATGGGGTCGCTAACAGTCGGACAGACTGAGCGACTTCACTTTCACTTTTCGCTTTCATGCATTGGAGAAGGAAAGGGCAACCCACTCCAGTATTCTTGCCTGGAGAATCCCAGGGATGGGGGAGCCTGGTGGGCTGCCGTCTATGGGGTCACACAGAGTCGGACATGACTGAAGTGACTTAGCAGCAGCAACAGCAAGCAGACCTGCAATAGAAAGCTTAGCCTGGAAATGAATCCCTCCAGAAATGTGCTATTTGGAGACTCCAAGTGAATGTAACCAATGGTAATAAAACAACTGGATGTGACATGTAATGTCTTCAGAGTCATAGTTCTAAGCTGTAGTAGGTCCAGTATCACTTAGTCTTCCAGTTCAACCCCTCCACTGAAAGTTGGTAAACTGACATTTTAATTGATGCCTCAATATTCACCCAGTCAGACAAGGATAATCTGTTTGTTCCAGAACCTGTGCTGCGAGTAGTGATATCAAGATGTCCACTGACAAATCCACAGCTTAGAGAGACAATGTACATTAATTTGACAGAATTAAAGACATAATAGAGATGGTATAATTACTAAGAGAGGGGAGAAGTGGAGGCTGACTAACACTCGCCAGGAGAACCAGGAAGTTTTCTTGGAAGAGGTAATATTTGAACTGGGATTTGGAGGAAGTAAATAGTTATTGGTGCATTCTGAAATTGCAGTAATGTTGGAAAGGACAGAATTGGTGATGTTGGGAAAAAGCAGAACTGAGTTAAAAAAGGCAGCACTTTGAGGACTTCTGAACTTCTGAACTTTGACCTGGAGGCAAAGTAAAGCCTTCTGAAGACTTAAATCAAGGAAACAGCAAGATCCAATGTATATTTTGGTATAACTTTATTGGGGCAGCAGATGAATTAGAAAGGACTGAGTATGAACTTATTAGGGATTTAAAAGACGGTGAGTTCATCTACACAAAAGATGGTAAGGACCTGATCTGAGGCAGTGACTGTAGAAACACATGTGGGGGCAGTGGGGAGGGACTGAATTAAAGATAACTCTTAAACAGAACTGAAAGACTCTTCCAGGTGAATGAGCCTGTTAAATGTGCCCAGTGTTTACACGCAAAACCAACTGTATGAACGTTAAAGCCAAAGTTTTAAAGTGCACACACTACACGTTTTGGGTCACCAACGTCCTGTCTTCACTAAATGAGATAATGGATCTGAAAGTGCTTATAAACAGTTTCACCAATATTAGGAAACTGTCAGAATTTCACTGTGGGTTTACATGATGGGTGTGGTACTATACATAGTATGCGGGTAGGTGAACCAGTGAGGAAAATGCCAGAGTAAAATGTTCCTGTTTCCTAGTATGCTAGGGACGTATGCTAATAGATGTAAGGCAGGGGTTGGGGGAAAGGGAAGAGAAGCGAGAGGCAAACAGAAGCAGAGACATGGACAAAGGATCGCCAGAGTGCCTGGCATATGAGAGGCGTTCATCTATATATATATGCTGAATTAATATGTGAACGAATGAATATATATGTATGTGTATACCACAAATTACTTAACATGCAAACTGGATCTGTATTACTACCATAAACTGGATGACAATTGTGAGCATAATAAGCGAAAGAGAGGATAAATTTTCACTGCACTACATACACACTAGATGGATCATTTTTAACTAAATCAACAGATTGCTGACTAGTTACTGATTACTGACTGGTTGAATGAATCATTCTTTAATTGGCTTAGTAAGTCCAGTTCCCATCATAAGTCTTAGGTAATATATGACCCAAATCTATTTGGTTGGCCTCCAGCAGCTCTAAAATTAGTGAGTAAATCTTCCAAAGTTATATTCTTGCCAGGCTTTGTCTTTCTACAAACCTGATTCAAATTTTCAACTGGGCCTGTTCCAAGTTCTATGTTAGTCTAGGAGGGTGTTTACTGGCCCCAAGGGGTGGCCTAATTTGTCTAAAGTTCTGTGCATCACATATTATGTTTCCTTAGTTCTAATAAAGAGACCCAGACCTCCTTTAGCTATTCTATTCTGAGCAAAAAAAAAAAAAAAAGTTGCAAGAGGATCATAGAGTTAACTTCTGTTTTCTTACAAAATAATTGTTAAAATGTAAATCTTTAAATTCACATTACAAATGCTAATGAATTGTCAAGCATTTCTCTAAATATAGGTGCTAAGGACTGTAAGGGAGAACGGGAGTCACCAGAGCACAAGAAAGCCACGTGGGCTGCTTCGTGTCCATAGTCGTGGAGGATGGCACTTGAAGGGGATCTCAATGCAGCTGCCCAGGCGGAAGCTTGATTTGCATCTGGCAACTAGATCATAAAATGTGAAATGAAGGTTTTTATCTGTTCATGAAAACATCAATTATTCAAAATAATGGAGGAAAAGGTGATGGAAATCCAAACCCAAGCTTAAAAATGGTTAGATTCTTAAAATGTATATTTTGGTGCCATGAGTGTTTTTGTTTTTAGAGCTCATATCAGGGACTTAAAGGAGACATGTGCTGAGGCTTTTAATATATTATGAAGTCAAAAGGTTGTCATTCACTTGAATTACATTTTCCTTTAAATAAAACATTTTGTTGTTGAGGCTCTTTGACCTAAAATATGATGAACTGTACTGAAGTATATAGGTGGTATCACTAATTAGTCAGAGGCTATCTCAAAACATCTCTTTTTATAATATTTTAATACACAGTATTGGCATTTTAATCATTTCTTCTTTAAAAAAAAGTGTCCACCTAGGACAAACAACTATTTCTATGGAGAGTAAAATTAATATTTAATAAAAGAAGACATGTTACTTATATGTTTTCTTCAATTTCAACAAGTGTCTGATCTTGAAAAGTATCAAATACCTGCATTTATTTGTGACAAAAAGTTGTATTCTTTCTATAATCACTCAAAAATTCCCATTATCTGTAAGTTGGTAGGCTGTCTTGAAAAGTTTTTCTAAATGAAAAAATAAGGTGGGATAATACACTGCATAATTACATCCCAAGTTTGCATTAATAAAGAATTATACTTGCAAGTGTTACAACTAGAAGTAGCACTGTGGTTGTCATATATTACCGTACACACAATTTGATTGTTACAGAGTAGGCATCTGCCAGGAACATTTCAGTTTAGCATGATGAATTTACCTTAGCCCTGTCAAGAATCACATTGCAATGCCAAAGTATTGCTTTGAGTATATATTGAAAAACAGAAATAAATTTGTTGAGGTAGAGTTTCAAATCCCCGCAGAATCATGTCATTACTGGTATTGTGGCTGGGCACACACAAGCTCATGTTACTCCAGGGGGATTTGCCAATCGTGAATGTCACTCATTTAATCAGGACAGCTAAAGAAGAGGTCCTGGTGACTGTGGGTGATAGAGGAGTTTATCGGCATCCCAGCAAGAATGTTAGCATACTCAAGTTACATAAAGGTATAAGAATATTTAAAACATAATCCCTTTCTAAGCCATTTAAACACATTCACATGAAAAGTGGTTTATCTGCTGCTCCTTTTTCAGCTTAATGGTAAACTTCTCTGAAAGATTTAACTGAACTCTAACTAATAAACACTGTATTTGTCTCAAATACCTAATTGTTGGCATTGCTTGTTCAAACAGTGGAATTTACACTTCCTTGGTGTGTAAAATACAAGATTATTATCAGGTTACTGCAGAAGGTATAAACAATTGGCAGGTTATTACTGAACCACCCATTGAAAAGTCCATGTCTAGGGTCTTTGCGAGCCTAGTAGACCACAGTCTCCTCTACCATCTGCTTCAGAAATGCCAGGCAGAATTTTACTCTAATTTCTTGAAAGGTCTATGAATTCTATCAAAAATTTGATGTGCACTTTGGAAAGATTTTACAGTGTAGACATGACCACATGACAGGTTTCTTATATCCACAGCAAGTTTTAAAGTCTAAGATGCAGAATAAAGGCTACTGCCTTAATAATACCAAAGGGCCAGATCCACACAGGCGAGACTGTGTGCAAGGTTCACAGTTTAACTACCATAAAATTTAGCTGCCGCTTTCATTTGAGAAATGTGGCAGATAAAAGCAGTTTCAATATTGCACCACTGCATTAATGTAGATGTAGCACAGATATATTAAATTTTTTTCCTCTCAACACTATGCTCTAAGAAAGTAGTAAAAGTATTATGTTTGCATGATACTGATTTTACATGTAGTCTGAGAAATATATGAAATGTATTTTTAAAGGACTTGGCTTATGAAAAGTCATATTTGAGGGAGTGTGGAATCAATTCACAGGGATAGTTTATGGTCCAGAAACTCCTACAAGGTAATGGGAGAAACTGGTACATCTGTAGTAAAAAAAAAAAATCTGACAGAAGAAAAATCATGAACTTCATCAAGGAAAAATAAAAATCATACAATATCTAAGTTGATATGTGCAAAGTGTCAATAGTATTTAGTTAGTCTGGAAACTATGCTTATCATCAATTTGCCTTTTGTATCTTCTGACTGCTTCCAATTCAGCTACAAATACAAATATCAATCATATTCACATAAGCTAAGTATATAAAAGATAACATTTAAGTATAAAAAGATTCCAGAAATAAGCTTTTTACGTTGTGCTGATAAAAATATGTGTGTGTACATGTGTATACATATAACATATATATGTATCCTTTTTAATGTAATCACCTATATATCCTAGAAAAATGTCCAGAATAACTGATTTGAAAAAGGTTGGCTGATTCTTTTCTAGCAAAATCTGACTATATTATGGGCATTAGAATCCTAGTTGTCTCCTAAAAGGAAAAACTCATAGCAAAATAGTCCAGATAAAAAGAAGACATGGATAGGGAGAGAACAGATAAATACAATCATGCTGTAGAGAGACCATTGACAAGATATCAAAGAGAAAGAAAAATTCCTAGAACATCATATCGTGGCACAAATACTATCATGTCACTGCAAGACAGCAACAAAGAACATTGTGCTCATAGGGGCAAGTCCTTTTTATTAGAACTGTAAGAAATCCTTGCTCATATGAATTCAGAAATCTCAGACATCCTACCCGGTCTGGTATCTCTCCAACACATCTTCTATATTAATATTAAAAAAGTTTCAAGTATTCTCTACTTGCCTGCTGTCATCTAGCAAGGTGAATTAACACTATAAATCAAATCAGTTTTCTCTGAACTTATTTGTAGGATGAAAGCATGTTGAGCTTTTCATTTGTGAAAATTTCAGAGACTTTTTGGCAGCCCGATACCACTGCTCATCGGGCTCCACCTCTAGCTTTTACATCAGGTAAAATATAAGAGACTCAAAGTGATGCTCGGCCTTCTTTTTGAGATATAGAAGCCTGCACCATCAAGATTCTCAAAAGGAAAATTCCAGTTTGTAAAATGTTTTCAATCTAGAAATGATCACTTAAATCATTAATGTTAATCACAACATTATTTTGTACTAGTCGCCTGTATGTACAAAAAATTTAAAGAATAAATTGAAATCTGAAATTAGATTAACCCTGAGCATATCATAGATTGTATAAACAATAACAGTACTTAAGAAATG
Source organism: Oreotragus oreotragus (assembly GCA_006410675.1). Classification (NCBI taxonomy): domain Eukaryota; kingdom Metazoa; phylum Chordata; class Mammalia; order Artiodactyla; family Bovidae; genus Oreotragus; species Oreotragus oreotragus. The sequence continues at coordinate 375,034 of SJYX01019262.1, forward strand.
TAGCACTAATACATATTTTTTAAACTACAGCAACAGAACTGAACATGTCTATATCACCTGTTATCTCTCTTCTCTTTGCATTTTAACTGTAGACATTTTCCTTCTGACTTTCCTTTTATATTCAAGCTCCATTTTCATTCATCATTCTTCACTGCCTCCTCCAAATTGCCTGTTTATAAATATCCTAAGTCCATCATCCTCTTACCCCTGTGCTTCTCTCCAATGTCTAATTCTCTCTCGAAATTATCAGCACTAGTTAAGTTCGGCATACATTTTTAAGTGGCCACTTTCTACTATGTACTGGGAAGACAAGCTAAATCAGAGTTGGCTCCTGCATTTCCGGAGCACACAGTAGACTGAAGGAAATAAAGACGTGAACATATTATGAAAATGCATTGTGAGAAGATTTAGAGAAATGTGGAAATTGTATGGGACTGCAGAAGACTGAAGCTTGGGAGGAATGAGAATTAGGATGGAAATATCATTTGAGCCAGTTCTTGAAAGATGATCTTACATTTCCCAGGCAGACAAGGAGAGGAGGGAAGACAGTTCAAACAGAAGGAACGGCATCTACAGATAATTGAAGTTGCAAAGAGCATGCGTGTTCTAAGATCAGAGAATGTTCGACATGGATAAAAAACAACTTTGTGGGAAAGACAGGGTGGAAAATGAGACTGAGAATGTAAGCTATGGCTAAACTGTTTTCTTATGCCATGCTAAGTGATTCAGATCTTATTAAGAAGGAAAAGGAAAAGACAATTTCAGATTTGTGTCTTAGAGAGGTCATTTAGGCAAACAAATGAGAAGAAACAGGAATGATGCAGAGAGAAGGGATAAAATGAGATCAGAGATGCTGGTCTATTGTTATAGAGAGGTTGATGGTTCAATACTTAAGGCTCCCAGGCAGAGGGGCTAAAGGATGGGAGGGGTGAGACATTCAGGAGATAAACTGATGATTGAATACATGGGATTTAGTAACAGGATGAGAACAAGGTAGAGGAAAGTCAAGGATGACGCCAAAGGTTTTATCTTTAACCACCTTATGATCATGTCAAGAACCAATATAAAGAAAGATTGATGAATGCAATGTGCTAAGAATGAGGGCCCCAAATACATGGAATATCCAGGCAGCCTGATACATGGAATGGGAACTCAGAAAAGAAGTCAGTACAAGAAAAGTAAATTTAAGAGTTATTTTATTTGGATAGTGTTGCTCTGAAAGCTGAGTCTGAAGCAAGAACCTGTATTTAGTTTATTTGGGAGGTGATCCAGAGAGCAGGATTGAGGGATCAGGGAGAGAGACAGGCGAAGAGGGAAAACCAATTTAAAGGTGCTACTGAGGTTGTCACTGTGGGCAGTGTGTCTCAGTTCTGCCAGTACCAGCTGAGAAAGACACAGAATGTTTCCCAGAAATGTGTATCTGAGGACAAGAGAGCAGGGCATTAATCTATAAAATCCTATTCCATTGGCAGACATTCCTCAAGGGGATCAGCACCCCACACTTCCAAGCTGTGCTTCCTCTGGCCCATCTAACTCTCCCAGGTCTGAACTAGAAACCCTGGTGCAGAAAGCCAGTAAGGGGTTACTTGATGCCAAATTTGGTCAGCATTAAATAGATAGAAGCCCCATGGAACTATCGACCCCATTTATAGCTGAAAACAGAGGTGTCACTTAGCAAATGTGAATCAGGGCACCAGATATATTTACTATACCACAAATAAACACTAGTTGAAGCTACTCAACTTAATGAGATCACAAGAGTAAACACAGAGACCGGCACCCCTTGACCTGGTCAGATTTCACAGTAAGCCAAAAAAAGTATGAAATATATTTATTTTTATATAGACTTTTCTGAGAAATAAGTCTAAAACTTCCGTCAAATTCTCAAAGTTTAAGAAAGAAAAATTTGAAGCAAGAATGAAAGTACAAGAAATTATGGAAAAATAACATTTAAGGCTAAAAGAGGAGAAGATAGGGAAAGACAAGTTAGTGTCAGACTTTTTGGAATCACAAAGGCTTGTGCTTAACCTAGGCTCTATCTGAACCTGAGCAGATGATTACATTCTTTGATTCTCATGAGCCCTTATGTAAAATAGAGGTAATAACACTTAGATCACAGAGGTATTATGAGTCTTATAAACAGGAAATATGTGCAGTGCCTAGGATAAAGTAAGTAAGTAAGTAAAGTCACTCAGTCATGTCCGACTCTTTGTGATCCCGTGGACTGCAGCCCACCAAGCTCCTCAGTCCATGGGATTCTCCAAGCAAGAATACTGGAGTGGGTTGCCATTTCCTTCTCCAGGGGATCTTCCTGACCCAGGGATCGAACCCAGGTCTCCCGCATTGGAGGCAGACTCTTTAACCTCTGAGCCACCAGGGAAGTAAATACTCATTAAATGATGACTTATCAGAAAAGTAGAAAAATACCAGGAGAAACTGTGTAACAGATTTAAGAAAGAGTTACAGAAAAAAAATCAAATGATATTGATAGTTTTCATTAGGGAAATGTATAAGAGGACTTTGAAAAGAGTTCACTGAATTTGACAATTTTTGTTGAGAACAATCAAAATACATTGGGTAGAGAAGGTCAAGCGGAGAAGGCAATGGCACCCCACCTCCAGTACTCTTGCCTGGAAAATCCCATGGACGGAGGAGCCTGGAAGGCTGCAGTCCATGGGGTCACTGAGGGTCGGACACGACTGAGTGACTTCACTTTCACTTTCACACATTGGAGAAGGAAATGGCAACTCACTCCAGTGTTCTTGCCTGGAGAATCCCAGGGACGGGGGAGCCTGGTGGGCTGCCATTTCTGGGGTCACACAGAGTCAGACATGACTGAAGCGACTTAGCAGCTGCAGAGAAGGTCAGGAGAACAATGAGTTGAGGAGTAAAATACTGAATTATTAAAGGAGACGCACACAAATCAGTATCTCACCCAATATCAAGCTTTACACATAATTTTAAGGATGCCCTAGATCATGTCCAGCTCTTTACAACCCCACAGACTGTAGCCTGCTAGGCTCCCCTTTCCATGGGATTGTCCAAGCAAGAATACTGGAGTGATTTGCCCATTCCCTCCTCCAGGGGACCTTCCCAAGCCAGGGATCGACCCAAGTCTCACGCACTGCAGGCAGATTCTTTACTTTCTGAACCACCGGGAAAGCCCCAGGAAAGAAGCACAGATGAAAAGGTTCTGGGACTTCCACACAGCTTTCCAAGTCATTCCTCCTATAACAGACATTTTATCTCTGGTCCCAAATAACATGAAGTCTCCAAAAAAGGTTTTACAGTATTACTTGACACAATCAGGAAAGTTTAAGTTAGGAAACATGTCCATTTTACACCAAAGAGAATTCTATAACTTATAGGACATTCTCCAAGAGTTGTGCCTTATAAATCCAAACATAGATCCTGTATATTTACTATAGTAATCCTTTAGTTAGGGACATCCTGCTGAGAGAATTCTGTGAATAAAGTCTCTTTCTTCTCGCAAATATTAGCCAGTTTACCCGTAAGTCCAGTTGACAAGGAGTTTAGATTAAGTCACTTTCCCCCATTTTCTTTTACCCAGGCATGCTTCCTATAACCAACAAGACTGACCAGATTATAAGCCAACTATAACACTTGAAGTCTTTTCTCCGTAGCACCCTATTCATGGCCCCACTCACTTCTAACTCAAATGCCCAGTCACACTCCTCTTTCAGTTGTGTGTGTGTGTGCTCAGTTGCTCAGTCTTGTCCGACTATTTGTGACTTCATGTATGGTAGTCCGCCAGACTCTTCTGTCCATGGGATTTGCCAGGACAGAATCCTGGAGTGGGTTGCCATTTCCTTCTCCAGAGTATCTTCACAATCTAGGAATCAAACCCACGTATTCTGCATTGCTGGCAGATTCTTTACCACTGAGCCACCTGGGGAGTTCTCTTCCAAATAGATGAGCAACTAAAAAAAAAAATAAATTAGGTATATACTTCCAGAATTTTCTTTAAATATTTACATTGTGTTTATGGCGAGCTCAAATATGGATTTATACTGGATGTGGTACATGTCTGGAGTAGGCAATGGCACCCCACTCCAGTACTCTTGCCTGGAAAATCCCATGGACGGAGGAGCCTGGTAGGCTGCAGTCCATGGGGTCGCTAAGAGTCGGACACGACTGAGCGACTTCACTTTCAGTTTTCCCTTTCATACTCTGGAGAAGGAAATGGCAACCCGCTCCAGTGTTCTTGCCTGGAGAATCCCAGGGATGGTGGAGCCTAATGGGCTGCCGTCTATGGGGTAGCACAGAGTTGGACACGACTGAAGCGACTTAGCAGCAGCAGCAGCAGTGGTACATGTCTATTCATAGGTATAGTCTTGTCTTGTTTGTCCTTAACAGGATGTTCCAGAGATCTTTTCACATCATATTCTAGAGATTTAGTTCAACTTTTTAACGATGTCAGCAGCTGTGAAGGGTCTGAGACTTTAGTCTATTTGCAAGGTAAATCTAACCTGCCACAATTTTATGGATCCTGGTAGACAATAGGCATCGTTGTAAAAGATAAGGACTTTTTTTTTAAACTAACAACAAGAACAACATCCAGAATATCAGTATTTATATGAATTTCCTGAACTCCAGTTCCCACAGGGTAACACAAAGAACAGGCAATGCCCACAAATATAGAAGACTGAGCGACCCAAGCTTAGAGAATCTAAATCTTTATTAATCAGCAGTAAGCAAACCAGCTATACTTTTGCCTTGGAGGAAGATATTACATTTATTATACTGAAATTTATTATACTTGCTTATAAACAAGCATGGCTAGTGCTCCAGACAGAGATAGTCTCTCCATCTTGCAAGGCTATTCTTTGCACAAACATTCTTGCAAGACATGCAGAAGTGTGAGCCACACCATGGAGGACTGCTTCTTAACAAGTTAAAAAAATTTCACTGTATGGGCATTATTGAAATATTTTCCTATGAATGGCCATTAACAGTAAAGGTAGAACAAGTTTTTATTTCTTAAATAATTATTTTCCCAAGGTTTTTCATTGAATGAACTGAACTTTTAAAGTTAATGTCAAGCTGTTCGATTAAGTTTATTTATTTGATGTGAATTCATTTTCTATATTTTTTTAATTTGCTTTCTTAGTGGTAAAGCAAATAAAATACATTGCTTTCTCATGTGTTTTGAAGGTTTATTCTGAATCTTCCTCTTCAATGCATTTTAATATTTTTTTCCTCTCTCTCAATTCCAGATCCCCCTCTCTACTGTCTAAGAATTTTTGAATCATTCCATCTGATCCCCTAGGGCCATCTTGTCAGAATTAGGTCTTAAGTTAATGACTAGCGGCTTCTGACTAGGGATATTTCAAATTGATTAATTGAGCCAATATCTAGTTTGGGCTCAGCATTGGCTTCAAAATGAGTTCCCTCCCTCTTGTCTTTCAAAGTATGTGTCATCTTTTAAACCACAATCTATTTGATTCAAAGCAGCTATTTTCATTGTTCTTCTCAAAGCACAGAGGGAGTAAGGGGCAGGGATAGGAAAGAGTATCCCAAACCTTTGCTCTAAGAAATGAAACTGATGTAATACTCATTGTATCACAGTCAATGAGCTTCCGGCTGTTTTGTTCTGATCTAGGTGTGCAGCTCAGGAAGCCCACAGCATCAGCTCCACTTGCACTTGGCATACCTGTTACAGTAGTCTATTCTGCAGAGCCACTCAGCTTGTGATGAGCTCAGATGCACAAAGGAACCTATACATGCATCTGTATAAATGTGTGTGTATATACATATATACAGTTCCTTCTAAAAATTGCATTCTGTTTTCAACATTGCTGTGTATCTTGAGCATAGGAGGACCTCAAAGGATGGACTTAAAATGGGACCTTGACCACTTGCCTGGAAGCAAATATAATAGAAACTAATTTATACAATTGAATGGTAAAAACCCCAACCAAACCAAGAAAAAATCCTCAAAAATAAAACAAACAAAAGCAATGAAAGGAATTTGATTCAACAATGGGCAGACAGGATCTGAATAAACATTTTTCTGAAGTCATGCAGACAGCCCATACGTACATGAAAAGATGCTCAATATCACTCATAACCTCAAAAACATTTCACCTCACACTTGATCAATTCAGTTCAGTTCAATTGCTCAGTCGTGTCTCGCAATTTGCAATCTCATCGACTGCAGCACACCAGGCCTGCCTGTCCATCATCAGCTCCTGGAGTTTACCCAAACTCATCTCCATTGAGTCAGTGATGCCATCCTACCATCTCATCCTCTGTCATCCCCATCTCCTCCTCCCTTCAATCTTTCCCAGCATCAGAGTCTTTTAAAATGATTCAGCTCTTTGAATCAGGTGGCCAAAGTATTGGAGTTTCAGCTTCAACATCAGTCCTTCCAAAGAACATTCAGGACTGATTTCCTTTAGGATGGACTGGTTGGCTCTCCTTGCAGTCCAAGGGACTCTCAAGAGTCTTCTCCAACACCACAGTTCAATAGCCATCAATTCTTTGGTGCTCAGCTTTCTTTAGAGTCCAACTCTCACATCATACATGATTACTGGAAAAACCATAGCCTTGACTAGACGGACCTTTGTTGGCAAAGTAATGCCTGTGCTTCTTAATATGTTGTCTACTGCTGCTAAGTCGCTTCAGTCGTGTCCGACTTTGTGCGACCCCACAGACGGCAGCCCACCAGGCTCCCCCATCCCTGAGTTTCTCCAGACAAGAATACTGGAGTGGGTTGCCATTTCCTTCTCCAATGCACGAAAGTGAAAAGTGAAAGTGAAGTTGCTCAGTCTTGTCTGACCTCTAGCAACCCCATGGACTGCAGCCTATCTGGCAACTTTTGCGCTAAGTAAGTGTAATTGTAAATCCTGTTATCTATATGAAATACATGCTGTCTACGTTGGTTATAACTTTTCTTCCAAGGAGTAAGCGTCTTTTAATTTCATGGCTGCAGTCAGCATCTGCAGTGATTACACCTGATAGAATGTCTATAATCAAGATTGCTGGGAAAAATATCAACAACCTCAGATATGCAGATGGTACAACTCTTATAGCAGAAAGCAAAGAGCCTCTTTATGAAGGCGAAAAAGGAAAGTGAAAAAGCTGGCTTAAAACTTAGCATTCAAAAACTAATATCATTGCATCCAGGCCTATCATTTCATGGCAAATATATATGGGAAAAGTGGAAACTGTGACAGATTTTATTTTCTTGGGCTCCAAAATCACTGCAGACATTGACTGCAGCCATAAAATTAAAAGATGCTTGCTCTTTGGAAGAAAAGCTGTGATAAACCTAGACAGTGTACTAAAAAGCAGAGACATCACTTTGCTGATGTTTCTGCATTTCAGATTCATATAGTCTGTATAGTCAAAGTAATAGTTTTTCCATTAGTCATATAAAGATGTGACAGTTGGACCATAAAGAAGGCTGAGCACCAAATAATTGATGCTTTCAAATTGAAGTGCTAGAGAAGACTCTTGAGTGTTTCTTAGATGGCAAGATCAAACCAGTGAATCCTAAAGAAAATCAATCCTGAATGTTCATTGGAAGGACTGATGCTGAAGTTGAAGCTCCAATACTTTGACCACCTGATGTGAAGAGCCAACTCACTGGAAGAGACTTGGATGCTGGGAAAGATTAAGGGCAAGAGGAGAAGAGGGTGATAGAGGATGAGATGATTGGATGGCATTACCAGCTCAACGGACATGAGTTTGAGCAAGTTCCAGGTAATACTGAAGGACAGGGATGCTTAATGTGCTGCAGTCCATGGAGTCTCAAAGAGTCAGACATGACTTACTGACTTGATAACAACAAATAATCAAATGATAAATAACAAGTTTTGGAGAGGATGTGGAGAAAAAGCAACCCTTGTGCACTGTTGGTGTGATTGTAAATTGGCTCAGTCACTATGGAAAACAGTATGAAGCTTCCCTCAAAATAAGACATGGAAGCAACCTACATGTCCATCAGCAGATGAATGGATAAGAAAGCTGTGGTACATATACACAATGGAGTATTACTCAACCATTAAAAAGAATACATTTGAATCAGTTCTAATGAGGTGGATGAAACTGGAGCCTATTGTACAGAGTGAAGTAAGCCAGAAAGAAAAACACCAATGCAGTATACTAACGCATATATATGGAATTTAGAAAGATGGTAACAATAAACCCTGTATGTGAGACAGCAAAAGAGACACAGATGTATAGAACAGTCGTTTGGACTCTGTGGGAGAGGGAGAGGGTGGGATGATTTGAGAGAATGGCACTGAAACATGTATAATATCATTTATGAAATGAATCGCCAGTCCAGGTTTGATGCATGATTCAGGATGCTTGGGGCTGGTTCACTGCTATGACCCAGAGGGATGGTACGGGGAGGGAGGAGGGAGAGGTGTTCAGGATGGGGAACATGTATATACCTGTGGCGGATTCATGTTGCTGTATGGCAAAACCAATACAATATTGTAAAGTAGCCTCCAATTAAATAAAAACATTTTATATTAAAAAATTAGTAATAGAGTTAATATATGATTCAGCAAATCCAATTCTGAGTATTTATCTGGAGGAAATAAAAATACTAAATTGCAAGATATTTGCACCTGTATGCTCATTGCCACATTGTTTATGATAGGTAAGACATGGGGGAAAAAATAATCTGTGTTCATCAATGAGAAAAAAAATGGATGAAGAAAATGTGCTAAATAATATTACATTTAGTATATTTGTCAAATACGTTTCACACAAACACACACACAAAGCATCATTTAGACATAAAAAAGGAAATTCTGCCATTTACAACAACATGAGTAGAATTTGAGAGCATTACGCTAAGTGAAATAAGTCAGAAAGAGAAAGACAGGAACTGTATGATCTCACTTATATGTGGAATCTGACAAAACAAAACTGGACCAAAAAAANTGTGCACATAATTTAAATGTGGCTTGAGTGTTTTTTCAGATACAGCTTTTAATTATAATAACTGAGTACTGACTATCCAATTATTGCACATTGGATAAAATATTTGTATTTTCCACTCAGATCAAGTTTTTACGATTCATCCATGCTACTTTATGCCTGTCTCATCCACTGCTCCTGTCTATAGATCCTGCTCTCCTACTATCAGTTATATATGAACGGGTAAATTACTTAAACTAAACCTCAGTTTCATCTATAAAATGGGAGATGATATGTCTACCTCATAACTTAAAACTAAACACAATTAAAAATCCATTTCCTCTGTTGCACTAGTCATATTTTACCTGATCAGTTATGTGTGTCTAATTGCTACAATATTGGACAGTGCAGATACAGGACTTTCCCATCACTGCAGAAAGTACCATTGACTGTAATGTTTTAGAAACTCATTCTAGTGGCAGGAATGGAGGATGCATTGGAAGGGAACAAAAGTAAAGTCCAGAAGAACATTTTGGGAATCTAGCCAAAGGCCTGTATGAAACAGAAATGGTAAAGATAGAGAAGATGGGATAGATACAAAAGGCATTCTTTGTAACTACTTCTTTGAAAATATATTAATAAATGCATTTTTTCCTGAAATTTTCCTTAAGAAAATTAATTAATAGAATTTCAATTATACTGCCAGTGGGAATTTAAAAAAGCTCTTGGTAGATATTTCCAGATTGTTTTAAAGGAAGCTTGTACATATTTGATCTCTTTCTTATCTCACTGACAATGAATGTCCTTACCAAAAACAACTTTTCCAGCTTGATTATGGCAATATAAAATCTCATTTTAAAAAACTTTTACTTTTCCTTGTTTATCTGTCTCAAAATATCTTTTTGATATACAATACTAATTTTCACACAATCAAAATTATTAACTTTTTCTTTTGCTCTAATAATATTTGCATAAATAAGGACTTCTTTCAGTTCAGTTCAGTCACTCAGTCATGTCCGACTCTTTGCGACCCCATGACTGCAGCATGCCAGGCCTCCCTGTCCATCACCAACTACTGGAGTCCACCCAAACCCATGTTAGCCAAAGGCCTGTATGAAACAGAAATGGTAAAGATAGAGAAGATGGGATAGATACAAAAGGCATTCTTTGTAACTACTTCTTTGAAAATATATTAATAAATGCATTTTTTCCTGAAATTTTCCTTAAGAAAATTAATTAATAGAATTTCAATTATACTGCCAGTGGGAATTTAAAAAAGCTCTTGGTAGATATTTCCAGATTGTTTTAAAGGAAGCTTGTACATATTTGATCTCTTTCTTATCTCACTGACAATGAATGTCCTTACCAAAAACAACTTTTCCAGCTTGATTATGGCAATATAAAATCTCATTTTAAAAAACTTTTACTTTTCCTTGTTTATCTGTCTCAAAATATCTTTTTGATATACAATACTAATTTTCACACAATCAAAATTATTAACTTTTTCTTTTGCTCTAATAATATTTGCATAAATAAGGACTTCTTTCAGTTCAGTTCAGTCACTCAGTCATGTCCGACTCTTTGCGACCCCATGACTGCAGCATGCCAGGCCTCCCTGTCCATCACCAACTACTGGAGTCCACCCAAACCCATGTTCATTGAGTCAGTGATGCCATCCAACCATCTCATTCTCTGTCGTCCCCTTCTCCTCCTGCCCTCAATCTTTCCTAGCATCAGGGTCTTTTCAAATGAGTCAGCTCTTCACATCAGGTGGCCAGAGTATTGGAGTTTCAGCTTCAGCATCAGTCCTTCCAAAGAAAACCCAGGATTGATTTCCTTTAGGATGGACTTGTTGCATTTCCTTGCAGTCCAAGGGACTCTCAAGAGTCTTCTCCAACACCACAGTTCAAAAGCATCAATTCTTCTGCTCTCAGCTTTCTTTATAGTCCAACTCTCACATCCATTCATGGCTATAGGAAAAATGATAGGTTTGACTAGATGGACCTTTCTGGGCAAGGTAATGTCTCTGCTTTTGAATATGCTGTCTAGATTGGTCATAGCTTTCCTTCCAAGGGGTAAGTGGCTTTTAATTTCATGGCTGCAATCACCATCTGCAGTGATTTTGGAGCCCCCCCAAATAAGTCAGCCACTGTTTCTACTGTTTCCTCATCTATTTGCCAAGAAATGATGGGACCAGATGCCATGATCTTAGTTTTCTGAATGTTGAGCTTTAAGCCAACATTTTGACTCTCCTCTTTCACTTTCATCAAGAGGCTCTTTAGTTTTTCTTTACTTTCTGCCATAAGGGTGGTGTCATCTGCATATCTGAGGTTATTGTTATTTCTCCCGGCAATCTTGATTCCAGCTTGTGTTTCTTCCAGTCCAGCATTTCTCTGCATATAAGTTAAATAAGCAGGGTGACAATATACAGCTTTGACGTACTCCTTTTCCTATTTGGAACCAGTCTCTTGTTCCATGTCCAGTTCTAACTGTTGCTTCCTGATCTGCATATAGGTTTCTCAAGAGGCAGGTTAGGTGGTCTGGTATTCCCATCTCTTTCAGAATTTTCCACCGTTTATTGTGATCCACACAGTCAAAGGCTTTGGCATAGTCAATAAAGCAGAAGTTCCAGATGTTTTTCTGGAACTCTCTTGCTTTTTCCATGATCCAGCAGATGCTGGCAATTTGATCTCTGGTTCCTCTGCCTTTTCTAAAACCAGGTTGAACATCTGGAAGTTCACGGTTCACATATTGTTGAAACCTGGCTTGGAGAATTTTGAGCATTACTTTACTAGCGTATGAGATGAGGACTTCTTTAGATGACAATATATACATTGTGGATCTCTGAAGTGTTCTGCATGTCAATGAAAATCATGGTTATGAGAGTCTTTGGTAGGATCAAGGTGGGTGGATGGGGTAACATTTGGGAAATTATTACAATAATATAGGGATGAGATGTACTTTGTCTCAGTTGATGAGTGTAGGAAAGAGAAGTGAGGATTTTATATGAGACCTAAAGGAATCATTAACACATTTCAAAGAATGCCTCTCTCTCTCTCTCTATATATATATATCTATGGGATCAAAAGCTAGAAATCAGAGAGACTTCCTGTTTTAACCCAGGATAATTGACAGACTTATGGATTCATGATTCAGACAATTAAATTGGGTGGTGACAAGATAAACTGAGAACCTGATTTGGGGAAATAGACACATGACCAAGTGAAAACTAGCAGGGTTGGAGGCAAGAAATCACAGCCCAATTAGAGGAAAGCAGCAGCAAAATGACAGTGAATTTAGAGGAGGAAGAATGTACCTGAATTAAGAAAATGAATGTGCTTTCTGAGGGAGATGTTTAGAGAGAGCAGTAAAATCTCCAAGGCAGCACAATTTCCTTTCTCCCCTCCAAAGTCCATATTGTTTTATATGCACATGGAAATGACTCCATGAGAGCAAGCATACCACATAACTGACTTTCCAGGGGAGCAGCTCAGAGCATGTCTTCATGAAAACGATGTTGCTCTTTTTTTCTATACCGCCAGAGCCACCAGCAAGTTACCTTGCCCCACTCCTCATCTACTGTCAACATGTATCTGTGCTTAGTCGCTCAGTCATGTCCCACTGTTTGTGATCCCATGAACTGTAGTCTGCCAGGCTCTTCTGTCCATAGGGATTCTCCAGGCAAGAATGCTGGAGTGGATTGCCATGCCCTTGTCCAGGGGATCTTCCCAATGCAGGGATCGAACCCAGGTCTCCCACATTGCAGGCAGATTCTTTACCATCTGAGCCACCAGGGAAGCCCATTGTCAACATGGAAGTTCTAAAGTCTCTGAGCCAATCAGAGCACTTTTCTGTGAAACCCTGTCCTCCAGGCTCAACTTGATTATGTGATTTAGGCACACTCATTTGCTCCCGGACCCGTTGGTTCCCTACAATCCCCACTGGCTTTTGCTTTTCCAGCCTCTAGGCTCCTTCCTGCCCTACAACATGCCATGTCCGCTTACAACTCAGGACTCTGGCGCTAGCTGTTCCTTCTGCCTGGAACACGTCTACCCTCCTCAGCACTTGGCTAATGCTCTCAGATTTTTAGTCTTTGCTTACATTTCAATGAATCTTACCCTGACTATTCTGTCTGTATCCTCTCTGAGTAAAACAAATACTTCAGAACCATACTTTTATTATTATTGTATATCCCCTTCTAACATAATTTACTATGCTTATTGTCTTTTTTTCTTTCTCTAGAATGTACCACCACATCCCTCCTCCTACCCCTCTGAAGGGCCTGGCACGTAGTAGAGATTCAGTAAATATTTCTTGAATTATTTCTTTCCTCTAAACTGAGTATCTTCTGTTGACTACTTTTTCTATTAAGTAACTTTGCCATATTTACCAGAACTCAGAACCATGTTCTGAAGAATTCTATTTTTAACCTTGTTTTTCTCAAAGTAAACTTACTGAAGCAGTCATCTCCATGCTGGATTTTAGCATTTGCATTTTATATAATCCTCTGGCCTGCTTGTCTAAATGACATGTGTCAGGAGAATGGTGCTTACCAGCCACTCACACCTGTCTTGTTAATGTTTGATGACTTGGCTTATTTTGTCTGGTTCACTTCACAATTTCTCGAGAAATTTGGCAGAGCCTTTACCAATGGTGTGAAAGCATTCTCTATGGGTTTGCTGGCTTAAAATAAAAGACCGAATTATCCCTCTACCTGGCAGTCTTTATTGCTGCACTTCATCAACTCAGTCTTACTAAGATAATTAACTTATTTTACTGACATGCTTACACAGGCATGGTGAAAAGGAATCTGCAAAAATGCGAAAAAATAAAGTACCTTCTTTATTGCATCCTTGGCATTTGTATAGAGCAGAAGACTTCGCTTGCAAATTCTCGATTTTCCTATAAAATGAAAATCTCTCTCTTGAAATTTGAAAATGGCAACAAAAACCACTTAAATCAAAGAAAAATTTTTTAATATTTTAGAAAGGCCTTGAATTGGTATCATGTAGTCAGGTTCTGAAATCACATCATCAGTGGATGAAGAAAGACTCAAGAACAATTCAGACTCATCTCTCCTTTTCAGATCCAGGCTATTGTCTTTCTAGAAATTTAGTATGCTTTGTTCATATTTGTCTAATTTATTTATATAATTCTTGAATTATCTGAAATAAAGAGACTGAGTTATAAAATACTGAATTCCTTGTCCAGTGTCTTTTCCATATTATTTCAATTTCCATTCATATATTATTCTTTTTTTTACCTTGAAGACCTACACCAATGGGGAAAGTCTGACTCAAACTGTTGCTGCCAGGTAGAAAAATATCAATTTCTGCAGTTTACAGATCAGGCAACTAAAATCTAGAGACTTTACGAAACTCACTGTTACAGTTAAATTGTTGCTGGAATTCATGCTGCTCAATTCTTCAAGCCCTCCAATTTATAATGACATAAACAAAACTACTTAACATTAAGCATAATTGCAACTCATCTCAATTAATCTTCTCCTCCAATGAACTGTTATTTTGTTTATAAATATTTACAGAATTTTTGGCACCGGTGATAGCCTGAGGTCTGTATTTCATATTTTGGAGGAACACCTATTCTTCTAAGTATAGGCACTGTAATTTTTGGTTGCTCATGAAATATGTATTAATGCTAATGCCAATAAAAATAATGCCATGGTGATTATGCTCTTCAGTCATTAATGCCCTGAAAGAAGTAATTTGCAAATTGGTATACTGTCACTCAAAGTATTAATTTACCACATGTGGGTAACAAATTATTTCTGGAATCAGGCTAGGCACAATTGTCAAGGCTCTCTGAAAATTTCTCCCCTGTAGCACTCACATTCAATCAGTTGCCAAATCGCATAGCTCTGTTTCAGCAGTGTGTCTCACCTACATTTCCCGTTTCCTCTTCTGTGTTTAGACTGTTACTGCCTGAGTTCATGTGCTTCTTACTGCATTAGTAATAGGTTGCTTTGCTGTCATTTGACCACTACCCCAAACTATCCTATACAGCTGCATGAGGAGTCTTCTCAAAAGAGGTACACAGTAGTAGACATAAAGTAAGCTACAAAGATATATTGTATAACACAGGGAATATAGCAAATGCTTTATAATAACTATATATGTTTTATAATAATTACAAATGGAATATAACCTCTAACAAGTGTGACTAGCTATATTGTATACCTGTAACTTATATAATAGAATACACAACGGCATTTCTATTAAAAACAAAAAACCAAACATGGCTTTACTTCTTGATTGGTTCCTGAATGAAATTTAAACTCTGGGTCTGCCCTTTCACACCTGCTTGTGCATGCACACAGAGAATGGTCATGAATACACACATGTGTTTTCAATCTTCATGCACTTTCGAATCTTTTGGAGAACTTCAAACTTACTGATTCCAAGTAACTGAGGAGTGTGGTTCGAGTTCTGGGGCTTTATAAAGCTCCCCTAGTGATTCTATTATCTTCTGAGGGCTGAGAACCACATTAAAAACAGCATATTAAGAGAGATAACCTGTTATAGAAGGAAAATGCTGCCGCTGCTCCTGCATCGCTTCAGTCGTGTCCGACTTTGTGTGACCCCATAGATGGCAGTCCAGAAGCACTCAGAGTCAACTGGTGATTGCCATTCTTCTTATCATTCATACAGTAGTTACATATACCATTTATTAAATTCTTCCCCTTGTCAGACACCAAGACTAGTATTTTAAATTCATCATGTGACCAATTTAGTCCCTACAACAATTGAATGAGAAAGATAGTATTTTGATTGCCAACAGGGAAAGTAATGTTTTTTAATTTTTCATAGACTTGCTGCTGCTACTGCTGCTAAGTCGCTTCAGTTGTGTCCGACTCTGTGGGATCCCATAGACAGCAGCCCACCAGGCTCCCCTGTCCCTGGGATTCTCCAGGCAAGAACACTGGAGTGGGTTGCCATTTCCTTTTCCAATGCATGAAAGTGAAAAGTAAAAGTGAAGTCACTCAGTCGTGTCTGACTCCTAGCGACCCCATGGACTGCAGCCCACCAGGCTCCTCCATCCATGGGATTTTCCAGGCAAGAGTACTGGAGTGGGTTGCCACTGTCTTCCCCAACGCACACATGCATGCTAAGTTGCTTCAGTCATGTACGACTCTATGTGACCCTATTGACATCAGCCCACAAGGCTTCTCTGTCCACAGGATTCTTTAGGCAAGAATATTGGAGTGGGTTGCCATTTCCTTCTCCAAGAAGGAAAATAATACCTCCTAAGAGCCAGGAGGCTAGTGCTCAAAGTTCTGGATTTTGTCACTGAAAAAAGATCGCTAATATATCAAATAATTTCACAGAATCTCACTTTCTCCTCTGTAAATGCAACATGAAGGAATAAAATGGTTAATTATTTTGTCAAGTCTGACTGTTTGTGACCCCATGAACTGTAGCTTGCCAGGCTCCTCTATCCATGAAGTTATCAGGCAAGAATACTGGAGTGTGTAGCCATTTCCTTCTCCATATGAAGGAATTGGACTAGATTAATTTAACATTGTTAACATAGCACTTATTATGTATTCAGCTCTGTATTTTGAATCTGAAAACTGAGCACTGAGCAAGAAAAAGTCTCTGTTCTAATCACAATTACAAAGCACGAGATACAGTGAATCTGTTAAGAAATAAAAGCAATTAATGAGTTGCTATAAGAACTATTAAGGAAATAATTTATGATATCATGAGAACTTAGGGTAGGGAAATATTACTATAGTAAAATAGTTAGAAGTCATGATGTTCACTTTTTAGATGATTTCATCTTGACTTTGTAAAAATCAGCCAGGTAAACCACATCAATAGAGGGAAACAATAGATTCATGAAGATCTTCATATATAATGCATAGTATCTCATAGTCCAAAAATTCTTTTTTGGCAGCATTAAGTAAAATATTCTGTTTTGCTGTTTCCCCTACTTTATACTCCCACATTTTAATAGAATAAGCTACCCTTCTGAACACTTTAAAAGCAGCAAAAAGATTGGATTAGGATGATTGAACTCAAAATAAACAAATGTCCATAATGTACAATAAGACTCTAATACAAATACCCAACTCTACTGGAGATTGAAGATAAATGAGTTCCTTGTTCCCGAAGCATAGTCTCTGAGCAAAAAAATGGATTTGTCAACCTTATAAATTGTCCAGATACTGGTTATCCTTCGTTGGTTGTCCACACTGGCAGTGCTGAAAATCTACATTCTTTTCCTAGGGCCATCTTTGTTAGATCTCTTATGGTGGGAGTTCTAAGGTCCCATTTAGGGCTGAGAGAGGCAATTCTGAGGACAATTTCCAGTGTTAGGATGTCTTGTGCTTTGTAAGCTATTCATGAAGTAGACAGTCTGGATCCTTGTTAACAAGTCCAAATGGAATAAGACAAAAAGTGTGAGCCAAGATTCCAAGCCAAGTGAGTTTGGAACCACGAGTTGATTGCCATCTGGAAGAATCCCACAAGTCAAGGAGCAAGCATATTACCAAGGCTGAAGATGCAGATGCATCTGAAAGTCTAAGGAAAGGCCCAGGCAGTGAGTATTTTTACTTTTTATCTAAGAAAATATATGCATTTTTGCTGTACTAGTCTCATCCCCTTTAACTTTTTTGATGCTATTCTTAAGGAGAATTGATTTCTTCAATGCCCTTGAAAAATTCTGATTTTTTTATGTCCTTGTTCTTTTGCTGTTATGTCCTTGTAAATGGATAGTCTACTTTAACCATTGTCATCATCATCAAACTACAACTAGCATTTATAGAAGACTTGTTACTTGTGTGGCACTGGGCAAAGATCTTAATCCCTCAGTCTCTACTCTGCTTCTAATCTGAAAGTTAAGCCTGAACTCGAGTTTTAAAAAGGCTTTTTATAGCTCCCTCTCTGCTTTTGGCAGAGAGAGCAGGTGCATTCTCTGAGGCATTCTCTCTGCATGTTTTTGGAAGACTAACAGCCTTCCTGCTCTCAGGGTTTTGCCTGAAGAACTTCATGTCTGTGATTATGTTTCATGCCTTACGAGTGCTATACAGTCGAAATGCTGTCAAATGTTAGGGGCAAGAAACAGTAAGCTTAGGCTGATTGGTTCTGCTACCCTGAAGCCAGATAGCAGGGTCAGGGATGGATGCTGAGAGGATAAGGCAGTGGAGATCTGGGGTCTAAGGTTTGAGAAATCAGGAGAGGACAGTACTTCACAGTAAGTGTTCTGAGTACCACAGAGCAAGTGATACCTTCTGACTTGGAGCAGAGAGTGCCTCAGGACTTACCTGCATTCTCCTGGCTCTTGCCTATTGTTTTCAGCGGGTCCCTTTCTCTGGCTAGAGAAGATGTGAACTACTAGGGCATTCAGGCGCTGAATTCCTGAAGCTCCCATCTCTGGCACCCTCCTGCACAAGCTAAGGAGCAGCCCAAGTTACAGAATGTGAATCCCCTTTCAAGTCCTTTATTTTAAATATGCAGATATTACATATAATAACTGTAGAGGGGCTCAGAATATTAGACAATGGTAGAGGAAATGTGTTGCAGCCTCACTAAAAAGAAATGCAAAAGAGCAGTCCTTTCTCTAGAGCAGACACTGTTATAAAGACTCTAGATATATTAACTCATTTACTCTTCTTAAGCTTATGAGGTAGATTTTATTATTATTCCAATTTTACGGATGTGAAAACTGAGGCAGAGAGAGATGAAGCAACCACCCAAGGTCACAGAGTCACTTAGGGCTTCAACATAGGAAAGACATTTGGCTCTATCAGCTGTATTCATAACCTTTATACTCTGCAGAAAATTTTATCTGAATACAATTTATAAATTTCACCCTGTGCCTGTTTTATGTAGAGTGTTTCATAAGGTGGATGAGGTGAGGTCTTCCATAGCCTGCCACTTAGACACAAGATTAATGCGTTGAAGAAACATCAGGGTTAACTATCACGCTGTTTTGTAAATTATCCTTGGTTGTCCACTAGTCAGGCTGTGTTGGGAAAGGTTTTTCATCTTGGGTCTTTCTCATTTACTCAGGCAATGCCGGCTGTGCCCCAAGTGGATTTCTTCTTAAATGTAAGATCTAACAAACACTGCTATAAGATTATACTCATTTTATTCAGAAGATTGAAATGTGGTTATAAAGGCTTGTGGGATACAGAGATACAACAGGATCTGGTGATGGGTGGGAGCATAATTTAAAGAAAATGCTCAAAAATATTCAGTGAGGAATATGTCAGGGTTCTTTAGAAAGCATATGCCTGTAAGACCTTTTGGGCTGTTATTTCCGTGAAAAAAATAGGTTGTCTTGGACAAGCAGGGCATCATCATTGTTAAATTAAATGCCTCAGCAAATGAATTATGAACTGCTTCACTGCATTGTCTCTCACCCTAGCCAAAGGTGGCTACTCTTAATATTAAGCAATTTATTATTTTCTAAGGAGTAGTAAGGGAGCGGTTATCCAATATAAGTTAAATAAGTGCCATCACAAACACGGCAGATATAGTGGTATGGAACTCTAGCTTAGAAACTGAACATTAAATAGCTTAATGCATGTCTACATAAATAATTTGCATTAGACTCATGGTGGTCTGTCTTTATTTCAATGGAGAAACCTGATACATGTTTATTATACCCATTAGTCTCACTTTGTAACCTATTTCATGCTGTACCAAAAGACCCTCAACTCATGTCTATAAATCATAATACTTTTAAAGTGATTCCAAAATGACTCCCTTAGGATGCCACTTCCCTGTGCATGTTTCATTAGAAACTGACATTCTTCTATTTGAATATGATGAAATCACTCACCATTGGTAGTATGGTGCCATATGACAACTGAAAATTGTTCAGCCAGAAGCTGAGTTGCAGTCAATAAGATGCTGAGATGTATATAGGATGGAACTCATTCTGTAAGGATACTCTTGATCAACTTTCAATGCTTTTGCCCAGTTGGCTTTACCTTGACACAAAAATTTATACATAAGTAATTTAGAAACTTCTAGCATTCAAGTCAAGAGGTTAGGCACTAATAAATTAAAACTAAAAAGAGCAGTTGAAAAAGAGTTTTTCAAGGTAGAAATTCAGCCTTAGAAAATGGTAAGTTTTTCAAGTAAATCCAAGCACTCATTTTTTGAAAAACCAGTAATACAAACCATGAATCCAGGTTATAGAGAAGTAAAAACACAGAGAGGGACAGTATTATTGTGACTACTTGTCTTTTACCTCCTCCTATCATTAGCCCTGATTTTCACTTGACGAGATGCCCTCCCCTACCAGCATTTCAACAGCTACTAGCCAACCCTAAAGCAGGAGCAGGTAACTTAGATCCAAGCCAGTGAGCATCGCCTAAAGTAACTCGGATATTATACAGTCACAAGGCCAATGAGGATATTTGTCTAAAGCCAAAGCCCTTGCTGGTGTATGCTCTCTTTGGAGCTGGAAATATCTGTTCTTGGGAGATGTGTATAACCGTGCTGTGTATGTTCAGTCACTCAGTCGTGCCTGACTCTGTGACCCCATGAACCATAGCCTGCTAGGCTCCTCTGTACATGGAATTTTCCAGGCAAGAATACTAGAACACTAGAGTGAGTTACCATTTCCTTCTCCAGGGGGTTCTTCCCAGGGATCTAACTCATGTCCCTTGCATCTCCTTCATTAACAGGTAGATTCTATACCACTGCACCGCCTGGGAAGCCCTCTTGGGAGATACTGGCTGCCATACTGTAACATAAGAAACAACCTATTCCAGTCTAGTCAAACAGAGGCAGTGGATAGGAAAAGACAAAAAACTTTTCTTTTTTTTTTTTTTTGTAATGTGTATTGAGCTTCAATATTCAGTAATGCCTAAAGTGAGATATAACTGCTGCAGCTAAGTCCCTTCAGTCATGTGCGACTCTGTGGAACCCCGTAGACGGCAGCTCACCAGGCTCCCCTGTCCCTGGGATTCCCCAGGCAAGAACACTGGAGTGGGTTGTCATTTCCTTCTCCAATGCATGAAAGTGAAAAGTGAAAGTGAAGTCGCTCAGTCGTGCGACCCCATGGACTGCAGCCCACCAGGCTCCTCCGTCCATGGGATTTTCCAGGCAAGAGTACTGGAGTGGGGGGCCATTGCCTTCTCCAGAGATATAACTGAATTTTTAGCAATGAAAATCAATCTATTGCCACTTTTGCTTAAGCCAATTTGAAACAATTTGCAACTTGAAACAAAAAGAACTCCACATTAAATATATATTAAATTAGCTGAAGGTACTAAATCCAAAATGAGATTAGAAATAAAACTATAGACTCGGAAGAAACTCTTTGAATTGAAAAGTGAACATCATGTATAAAAATTTGAAAACCTCAGTATAATCAACATTTTCCTAGAAAAATGTAATTTGCCAAGATAAAGTCAAGAAGCAAAAACAATTTTAATTAGACCAATAATAAAAAAGAAAGAACAAAAACAAAAAAGAAACACTATAACAGCAAACAGATGAGTATAAAAAGGAAATTAAAAAATGAACACAGTCGTTAGTAATTACATGAAATAAGTAATAATTAAAATACAAATGTAAACCACGAAAACTCTTCTTTCTTTTAACAAAAAGAACCCCTTATGTTTGGTACCAAAGAAAAAGAAGGACTCCCTTCAGTGCTGGTTTGAGTACACAGATTAAGTCCTCCTCTTCAGTGTGGAATATAAATTGATATCACTTTTCTGAAGGACAACTGAGAAAACTGGGTCAAGACATGAAGAAACTTATAGTCCTTTGTATCTATCCCCCCAAATATTCTGAGGTGCATATAAAGATTACAGAGAGAAGGATGTATATGTATGATATACATGCATATGTGATATATATGCATATATATCACATAATTAGTTACACTTATGATTAATTCATACTAGTCTATTGCTCTAAAGAAGAGAATGGTTAAGTAAATTATTCTACATTTTTAAAAAATGCAACTTTATGAACCATAAGTTGCTGAAATAGAAGAATATGTATTAGCAAGAAGAACTATTTTAAAACTTATGTCATTAACGTTTGGAAAAACATAAACCAAAATGCAAGTAGGTTTTATAAAAGGAGAACAGAATGCAATTAATAAACATTTAATTTTCCATGCTTTCTTCTGTTTTCTATACTTCTACCGTGTAGGCATTATTTTAAAAAACCACATGCTAAAATGTAAGCTTCACACTTGCTTATTTCATAAAATAACAGATATAACTGGAGCATCTCTTTGCAAATGCAATATTTTGTCTAAAAATGAAGTACTCCAAACTATGTGCCCCTAGGCTGTCAGCATCCAGGAAGAAAAATCTCTGAAACTAACATTGTAGTTGAGAACTAAGACCGCTCTCAAGTGACTCTCACTGGTTCCATGTTGATAAATTGGCAAGAGTTGAAAAGAATAAAAAAGACCATATCCCACCCCCTCATAAAGTATTAACTAATCCCTGATATCACATGGATATCACATGGAGGGATAACTCTAAAAATTAAAATTGGCTCTATTTAAACATTTAAATCTGCTCATCCCATTTCTCCTTCATTCCTTTATCCCCCTCTCATTTCTTTGCAAACAAAATGTAACAAAAAATAAGCCTCCTGTTATAATTCTTCTCTAAGTGAACAATGCTATTGACTGTCATAGTGATCTTAACTGGGAAGAACTCAACATGTATTTCCTGGAGAGCCTCTGAAGACTTTCATCATTCTTTGACTCATCTTATATCCTGCCTTTAACTATTAAGCTTTCTTCTCATGTTTGTTTCTTGTTGCTGTCATTGATATTGTTGAGGGATATTGAGAGAATTCATATAAGTAAGCTGTAGCCATATACACACTCATCTTGTTTTCTTCTCTACTCTATATCTATCCTCATTCCTAAAGCACTAACTCTTTGGCTATGATATTTTCATAACTCATCTACTGACAAATATTTTATTGACCTTTAATCTTTAGTTAGGAAATTATTAGCTGATATGGTTTTCTACCCTGAGCCTGAAGTAAATTGCAGGAGGGAAAAACAAAACAAAACAGAACAATTAACTATTAGAATCCCTCAGAAATTGTATTTTTGATTTCATTAATTCAGTTCAATAACTATTAATACCAATTATGTTACGAATCTTAACAGGCACATTCCCTGACGGCAATGACTTTGCCATTATCCTTTAATCTTTAGTTAGGAAATTATTAGCTGATATGGTTTTCTACCCTGAGCCTGAAGTAAATTGCAGAAGGGAAAAACAAAACAAAACAGAACAATTAACTATTAGAATCCCTCAGAAATTGTATTTTTGCTTTCATTAATTCAGTTCAATAACTATTAATACCAATTATGTTATGAATCTTAACAGGCACATTCCCTGAAGGCAATGACTTTGCCATTATCACTGCTGCGATATTCACCAAAATACCACAGGTATCATATAGCCCAGATTGAGAACTCAGTACATCTCTGTGTATATACACATAACTGGATGACACCTCCCTGCTCTTTTGGGCTCCTTACCATTGTGACTAACCTTCCCTCTGCCAACTCACAGCTCACACATGCAACACCACTGCTCCCTTTTTCATTTTTTATGGGAAAAATACACAAATAGTTTCAATATACTGTTTTATTACATTTCAAAAATAGAGTGCTTTGGGAGCCCAGAAGATGGGCACTCAAATTAGTCTGATAGTTCTGATAAGACTTCTGGGAGGAAAATACATGAGCTGTATCCTAAAAGAGGCAGAAGAGTTTTCTAGCAGAAAAAGGCAAGGCTGGTGCTGGTGTGCAGACCTCATATGCTCAGGAGATGGGTAGGCCATGGATCTGACCGGGGACAAATCTGGCTACCTAATTTGCAAAGTCCAGTGCAACTGCAAGGGCCGCATGCCCACAGAGCTTGCCCTGGCAGACAGGGATGTATGCAAGTTCCTCCCAGCCCACACAGTTTGAGAGGTGGAGGCTGCAGCAACCTCCAGAGCCTGGGTACATCAGAAAGGAGAGCACAGTTCAGTCCGAGGATAAGCAGGCCCTATGCTGCCATAACGTCCCCTTCTCCATGAGAAGCTAGGAACTGGATGGTTTAACTATAACTTAAAACCTGAAAACACTCAGCTTAGTTAAAAGCAAGTTAGGATATACTATGCAAGACCGAAGAGCAATGCTACAGGCCCCATGTGGCAGGCCACTGATCTGCTCTCTGATCCCAGAGCATTGTTCCAGCCAGTCGTCAATGAGAAATCCTAGCAAGTGGAAAACAGTGCCTGAGAGAATCCTTTCCAGGTTTATTTCAAGGAGTTATAAGTAATAAGTTATTTGATTATTATTATAGATTTACAAATAATAAAGGCTTAGTACAATGTTGAGAAGGTGCTTGCATGTTCTGAAGGCTCAGCAATGTTCATAATCTTAAAAGGATCCCTCCTTTCTTATACATTAGTTCAAAGGAACTTAAAGAGTGATGATACCACCCAAAAATCATCTATGAAACTTTAAAAATATAGATAATCAGAGACCTACCTCAAGCCTACTGAATCAGAATATACAGGAATGTAGAATTGCAACTTGTGCTTAGAAAAGATTCATCCGCATAGCTGAGAACTACTTACTATATTAGTCTTTGACGTCTTTCAGTTGTATTTTGCTACTAAAATGATCAATATGTATAAATATTTCTATCGAGATTCTAAGCAATACAGTAATATTGACTATTTTGTAGTTAGTAATGTTTCATATGTATTAAAGAAATATGAGAATTATGACTAGAATATTGCCTTCAGAAATAGAATGGAACTTACTGGATGAATATTAATATACAGTACACATACAAACAATGTATTACATAATCATTAAATTTTATACATCAAAATTGTATCATGTATTTGTGATTTCAAGCAGTCAAAGAAAGAGTCACCTAAAATACAGATACCTGTCCCTCCACAGTAAGATCCCACTTACTATGCTTATGTATAGCAGATAAATAATTTATAGATTCCTGTCTATAAGGGATGGATATTTCTGTCAATATAAGTTTCTGCTGCTGTTAAGTCACTTCAGTCGTGTCCGACTGTTAGCGACCCCATGGACTGCAGCCCACCAGGCTACTCTGTCCATTGGATTTTCCAGGCAAGAGTACTGGGGTGGGGTNTGAACTCAAAATAAACAAATGTCCATAATGTACAATAAGACTCTAATACAAATACCCAACTCTACTGGAGATTGAAGATAAATGAGTTCCTTGTTCCCGAAGCATAGTCTCTGAGCAAAAAAATGGATTTGTCAACCTTATAAATTGTCCAGATACTGGTTATCCTTCGTTGGTTGTCCACACTGGCAGTGCTGAAAATCTACATTCTTTTCCTAGGGCCATCTTTGTTAGATCTCTTATGGTGGGAGTTCTAAGGTCCCATTTAGGGCTGAGAGAGGCAATTCTGAGGACAATTTCCAGTGTTAGGATGTCTTGTGCTTTGTAAGCTATTCATGAAGTAGACAGTCTGGATCCTTGTTAACAAGTCCAAATGGAATAAGACAAAAAGTGTGAGCCAAGATTCCAAGCCAAGTGAGTTTGGAACCACGAGTTGATTGCCATCTGGAAGAATCCCACAAGTCAAGGAGCAAGCATATTACCAAGGCTGAAGATGCAGATGCATCTGAAAGTCTAAGGAAAGGCCCAGGCAGTGAGTATTTTTACTTTTTATCTAAGAAAATATATGCATTTTTGCTGTACTAGTCTCATCCCCTTTAACTTTTTTGATGCTATTCTTAAGGAGAATTGATTTCTTCAATGCCCTTGAAAAATTCTGATTTTTTTATGTCCTTGTTCTTTTGCTGTTATGTCCTTGTAAATGGATAGTCTACTTTAACCATTGTCATCATCATCAAACTACAACTAGCATTTATAGAAGACTTGTTACTTGTGTGGCACTGGGCAAAGATCTTAATCCCTCAGTCTCTACTCTGCTTCTAATCTGAAAGTTAAGCCTGAACTCGAGTTTTAAAAAGGCTTTTTATAGCTCCCTCTCTGCTTTTGGCAGAGAGAGCAGGTGCATTCTCTGAGGCATTCTCTCTGCATGTTTTTGGAAGACTAACAGCCTTCCTGCTCTCAGGGTTTTGCCTGAAGAACTTCATGTCTGTGATTATGTTTCATGCCTTACGAGTGCTATACAGTCGAAATGCTGTCAAATGTTAGGGACAAGAAACAGTAAGCTTAGGCTGATTGGTTCTGCTACCCTGAAGCCAGATAGCAGGGTCAGGGATGGATGCTGAGAGGATAAGGCAGTGGAGATCTGGGGTCTAAGGTTTGAGAAATCAGGAGAGGACAGTACTTCACAGTAAGTGTTCTGAGTACCACAGAGCAAGTGATACCTTCTGACTTGGAGCAGAGAGTGCCTCAGGACTTACCTGCATTCTCCTGGCTCTTGCCTATTGTTTTCAGCGGGTCCCTTTCTCTGGCTAGAGAAGATGTGAACTACTAGGGCATTCAGGCGCTGAATTCCTGAAGCTCCCATCTCTGGCACCCTCCTGCACAAGCTAAGGAGCAGCCCAAGTTACAGAATGTGAATCCCCTTTCAAGTCCTTTATTTTAAATATGCAGATATTACATATAATAACTGTAGAGGGGCTCAGAATATTAGACAATGGTAGAGGAAATGTGTTGCAGCCTCACTAAAAAGAAATGCAAAAGAGCAGTCCTTTCTCTAGAGCAGACACTGTTAT
Source organism: Oreotragus oreotragus (assembly GCA_006410675.1). Lineage (NCBI taxonomy): Eukaryota > Metazoa > Chordata > Mammalia > Artiodactyla > Bovidae > Oreotragus > Oreotragus oreotragus. The sequence continues at coordinate 401,638 of SJYX01019262.1, forward strand.
AAAGACTCTAGATATATTAACTCATTTACTCTTCTTAAGCTTATGAGGTAGATTTTATTATTATTCCAATTTTACGGATGTGAAAACTGAGGCAGAGAGAGATGAAGCAACCACCCAAGGTCACAGAGTCACTTAGGGCTTCAACATAGGAAAGACATTTGGCTCTATCAGCTGTATTCATAACCTTTATACTCTGCAGAAAATTTTATCTGAATACAATTTATAAATTTCACCCTGTGCCTGTTTTATGTAGAGTGTTTCATAAGGTGGATGAGGTGAGGTCTTCCATAGCCTGCCACTTAGACACAAGATTAATGCGTTGAAGAAACATCAGGGTTAACTATCACGCTGTTTTGTAAATTATCCTTGGTTGTCCACTAGTCAGGCTGTGTTGGGAAAGGTTTTTCATCTTGGGTCTTTCTCATTTACTCAGGCAATGCCAGCTGTGCCCCAAGTGGATTTCTTCTTAAATGTAAGATCTAACAAACACTGCTATAAGATTATACTCATTTTATTCAGAAGATTGAAATGTGGTTATAAAGGCTTGTGGGATACAGAGATACAACAGGATCTGGTGATGGGTGGGAGCATAATTTAAAGAAAATGCTCAAAAATATTCAGTGAGGAATATGTCAGGGTTCTTTAGAAAGCATATGCCTGTAAGACCTTTTGGGCTGTTATTTCCGTGAAAAAAATAGGTTGTCTTGGACAAGCAGGGCATCATCATTGTTAAATTAAATGCCTCAGCAAATGAATTATGAACTGCTTCACTGCATTGTCTCTCACCCTAACCAAAGGTGGCTACTCTTAATATTAAGCAATTTATTATTTTCTAAGGAGTAGTAAGGGAGCGGTTATCCAATATAAGTTAAATAAGTGCCATCACAAACACGGCAGATATAGTGGTATGGAACTCTAGCTTAGAAACTGAACATTAAATAGCTTAATGCATGTCTACATAAATAATTTGCATTAGACTCATGGTGGTCTGTCTTTATTTCAATGGAGAAACCTGATACATGTTTATTATACCCATTAGTCTCACTTTGTAACCTATTTCATGCTGTACCAAAAGACCCTCAACTCATGTCTATAAATCATAATACTTTTAAAGTGATTCCAAAATGACTCCCTTAGGATGCCACTTCCCTGTGCATGTTTCATTAGAAACTGACATTCTTCTATTTGAATATGATGAAATCACTCACCATTGGTAGTATGGTGCCATATGACAACTGAAAATTGTTCAGCCAGAAGCTGAGTTGCAGTCAATAAGATGCTGAGATGTATATAGGATGGAACTCATTCTGTAAGGATACTCTTGATCAACTTTCAATGCTTTTGCCCAGTTGGCTTTACCTTGACACAAAAATTTATACATAAGTAATTTAGAAACTTCTAGCATTCAAGTCAAGAGGTTAGGCACTAATAAATTAAAACTAAAAAGAGCAGTTGAAAAAGAGTTTTTCAAGGTAGAAATTCAGCCTTAGAAAATGGTAAGTTTTTCAAGTAAATCCAAGCACTCATTTTTTGAAAAACCAGTAATACAAACCATGAATCCAGGTTATAGAGAAGTAAAAACACAGAGAGGGACAGTATTATTGTGACTACTTGTCTTTTACCTCCTCCTATCATTAGCCCTGATTTTCACTTGACGAGATGCCCTCCCCTACCAGCATTTCAACAGCTACTAGCCAACCCTAAAGCAGGAGCAGGTAACTTAGATCCAAGCCAGTGAGCATCGCCTAAAGTAACTCGGATATTATACAGTCACAAGGCCAATGAGGATATTTGTCTAAAGCCAAAGCCCTTGCTGGTGTATGCTCTCTCTGGAGCTGGAAATATCTGTTCTTGGGAGATGTGTATAACCGTGCTGTGTATGTTCAGTCACTCAGTCGTGCCTGACTCTGTGACCCCATGAACCATAGCCTGCTAGGCTCCTCTGTACATGGAATTTTCCAGGCAAGAATACTAGAACACTAGAGTGAGTTACCATTTCCTTCTCCAGGGGGTTCTTCCCAGGGATCTAACTCATGTCCCTTGCATCTCCTTCATTAACAGGTAGATTCTATACCACTGCACCGCCTGGGAAGCCCTCTTGGGAGATACTGGCTGCCATATTGTAACATAAGAAACAACCTATTCCAGTCTAGTCAAACAGAGGCAGTGGATAGGAAAAGACAAAAAACTTTTCTTTTTTTTTTTTTTTGTAATGTGTATTGAGCTTCAATATTCAGTAATGCCTAAAGTGAGATATAACTGCTGCAGCTAAGTCCCTTCAGTCATGTGCGACTCTGTGGAACCCCGTAGACGGCAGCTCACCAGGCTCCCCTGTCCCTGGGATTCCCCAGGCAAGAACACTGGAGTGGGTTGTCATTTCCTTCTCCAATGCATGAAAGTGAAAAGTGAAAGTGAAGTCGCTCAGTCGTGCGACCCCATGGACTGCAGCCCACCAGGCTCCTCCGTCCATGGGATTTTCCAGGCAAGAGTACTGGAGTGGGGGGCCATTGCCTTCTCCAGAGATATAACTGAATTTTTAGCAATGAAAATCAATCTATTGCCACTTTTGCTTAAGCCAATTTGAAACAATTTGCAACTTGAAACAAAAAGAACTCCACATTAAATATATATTAAATTAGCTGAAGGTACTAAATCCAAAATGAGATTAGAAATAAAACTATAGACTCGGAAGAAACTCTTTGAATTGAAAAGTGAACATCATGTATAAAAATTTGAAAACCTCAGTATAATCAACATTTTCCTAGAAAAATGTAATTTGCCAAGATAAAGTCAAGAAGCAAAAACAATTTTAATTAGACCAATAATAAAAAAGAAAGAACAAAAACAAAAAAGAAACACTATAACAGCAAACAGATGAGTATAAAAAGGAAATTAAAAAATGAACACAGTCGTTAGTAATTACATGAAATAAGTAATAATTAAAATACAAATGTAAACCACGAAAACTCTTCTTTCTTTTAACAAAAAGAACCCCTTATGTTTGGTACCAAAGAAAAAGAAGGACTCCCTTCAGTGCTGGTTTGAGTACACAGATTAAGTCCTCCTCTTCAGTGTGGAATATAAATTGATATCACTTTTCTGAAGGACAACTGAGAAAACTGGGTCAAGACATGAAGAAACTTATAGTCCTTTGTATCTATCCCCCCAAATATTCTGAGGTGCACATAAAGATTACAGAGAGAAGGATGTATATGTATGATATATATGCATATGTGATATATATGCATATATATCACATAATTAGTTACACTTATGATTAATTCATACTAGTCTATTGCTCTAAAGAAGAGAATGGTTAAGTAAATTATTCTACATTTTTAAAAAATGCAACTTTATGAACCATAAGTTGCTGAAATAGAAGAATATGTATTAGCAAGAAGAACTATTTTAAAACTTATGTCATTAACGTTTGGAAAAACATAAACCAAAATGCAAGTAGGTTTTATAAAAGGAGAACAGAATGCAATTAATAAACATTTAATTTTCCATGCTTTCTTCTGTTTTCTATACTTCTACTGTGTAGGCATTATTTTAAAAAACCACATGCTAAAATGTAAGCTTCACACTTGCTTATTTCATAAAATAACAGATATAACTGGAGCATCTCTTTGCAAATGCAATATTTTGTCTAAAAATGAAGTACTCCAAACTATGTGCCCCTAGGCTGTCAGCATCCAGGAAGAAAAATCTCTGAAACTAACATTGTAGTTGAGAACTAAGACCACTCTCAAGTGACTCTCACTGGTTCCATGTTGATAAATTGGCAAGAGTTGAAAAGAATAGAAAAGACCATATCCCACCCCCTCATAAAGTATTAACTAATCCCTGATATCACATGGATATCACATGGAGGGATAACTCTAAAAATTAAAATTGGCTCTATTTAAACATTTAAATCTGCTCATCCCATTTCTCCTTCATTCCTTTATCCCCCTCTCATTTCTTTGCAAACAAAATGTAACAAAAAATAAGCCTCCTGTTATAATTCTTCTCTAAGTGAACAATGCTATTGACTGTCATAGTGATCTTAACTGGGAAGAACTCAACATGTATTTCCTGGAGAGCCTCTGAAGACTTTCATCATTCTTTGACTCATCTTATATCCTGCCTTTAACTATTAAGCTTTCTTCTCATGTTTGTTTCTTGTTGCTGTCATTGATATTGTTGAGGGATATTGAGAGAATTCATATAAGTAAGCTGTAGCCATATACACACTCATCTTGTTTTCTTCTCTACTCTATATCTATACTCATTCCTAAAGCACTAACTCTTTGGCTATGATATTTTCATAACTCATCTACTGACAAATATTTTATTGACCTTTAATCTTTAGTTAGGAAATTATTAGCTGATATGGTTTTCTACCCTGAGCCTGAAGTAAATTGCAGAAGGGAAAAACAAAACAAAACAGAACAATTAACTATTAGAATCCCTCAGAAATTGTATTTTTGCTTTCATTAATTCAGTTCAATAACTATTAATACCAATTATGTTATGAATCTTAACAGGCACATTCCCTGAAGGCAATGACTTTGCCATTATCACTGCTGCGATATTCACCAAAATACCACAGGTATCATATAGCCCAGAGTGAGAACTCAGTACATCTCTGTGTGTATACACATAACTGGATGACACCTCCCTGCTCTTTTGGGCTCCTTACCATTGTGACTAACCTTCCCTCTGCCAACTCACAGCTCACACATGCAACACCACTGCTCCCTTTTTCATTTTTTATGGGAAAAATACACAAATAGTTTCAATATACTGTTTTATTACATTTCAAAAATAGAGTGCTTTGGGAGCCCAGAAGATGGGCACTCAAATTAGTCTGATAGTTCTGATAAGACTTCTGGGAGGAAAATACATGAGCTGTATCCTAAAAGAGGCAGAAGAGTTTTCTAGCAGAAAAAGGCAAGGCTGGTGCTGGTGTGCAGACCTCATATGCTCAGGAGATGGGTAGGCCATGGATCTGACCGGGGACAAATCTGGCTACCTAATTTGCAAAGTCCAGTGCAACTGCAAGGGCCGCATGCCCACAGAGCTTGCCCTGGCAGACAGGGATGTATGCAAGTTCCTCCCAGCCCACACAGTTTGAGAGGTGGAGGCTGCAGCAACCTCCAGAGCCTGGGTACATCAGAAAGGAGAGCACAGTTCAGTCCGAGGATAAGCAGGCCCTATGCTGCCATAACGTCCCCTTCTCCATGAGAAGCTAGGAACTGGATGGTTTAACTATAACTTAAAACCTGAAAACACTCAGCTTAGTTAAAAGCAAGTTAGGATATACTATGCAAGACCGAAGAGCAATGCTACAGGCCCCATGTGGCAGGCCACTGATCTGCTCTCTGATCCCAGAGCATTGTTCCAGCCAGTCGTCAATGAGAAATCCTAGCAAGTGGAAAACAGTGCCTGAGAGAATCCTTTCCAGGTTTATTTCAAGGAATTATAAGTAATAAGTTATTTGATTATTATTATAGATTTACAAATAATAAAGGCTTAGTACAATGTTGAGAAGGTGCTTGCATGTTCTGAAGGCTCAGCAATGTTCATAATCTTAAAAGGATCCCTCCTTTCTTATACATTAGTTCAAAGGAACTTAAAGAGTGATGATACCACCCAAAAATCATCTATGAAACTTTAAAAATATAGATAATCAGAGACCTACCTCAAGCCTACTGAATCAGAATATACAGGAATGTAGAATTGCAACTTGTGCTTAGAAAAGATTCATCCGCATAGCTGAGAACTACTTACTATATTAGTCTTTGACGTCTTTCAGTTGTATTTTGCTACTAAAATGATCAATATGTATAAATATTTCTATCGAGATTCTAAGCAATACAGTAATATTGACTATTTTGTAGTTAGTAATGTTTCATATGTATTAAAGAAATATGAGAATTATGACTAGAATATTGCCTTCAGAAATAGAATGGAACTTACTGGATGAATATTAATATACAGTACACATACAAACAATGTATTACATAATCATTAAATTTTATACATCAAAATTGTATCATGTATTTGTGATTTCAAGCAGTCAAAGAAAGAGTCACCTAAAATACAGATACCTGTCCCTCCACAGTAAGATCCCACTTACTATGCTTATGTATAGCAGATAAATAATTTATAGATTCCTGTCTATAAGGGATGGATATTTCTGTCAATATAAGTTTCTGCTGCTGTTAAGTCACTTCAGTCGTGTCCGACTGTTAGCGACCCCATGGACTGCAGCCCACCAGGCTACTCTGTCCATTGGATTTTCCAGGCAAGAGTACTGGGGTGGGGTGCCACAATATAAGTTTCTAGACATGCATAAATGTACCAGATCCAGTGCAATGCTGGAAGTAATTTTCTTAAAAAGTAATAAATAGTTGGTTTCTTAATTTTTAAAAGGCTTTGAGGAAGTTAATTCTTCTAGAAATCTTTTGAAACATTCTGGGGACAACTATAATCATGTAACAATGAGTGCATTTTAAACAAAAACCATTGTTCATACATGATTACCAAGTTAGAGTAACTTCTTTTTTTTTTTTTTTTTTTAGAGTAACTTCTGAAGAACCACCCTTCTCTTAAAATGTTTTTCAACTTTGGTTGCCATAACAACACTCTATTGTCTACTACTGAAGAGAAAAAAATGCTATATTTTTTTCTTATCCTTGAGGAAACTTAAAAAATGATAGCTGAAATGTCACATTTAATAGTACCAAATTTGGTGCAATATAAAGAAAAATTTTAAGCATGTTAATTTTCTCTTTTCCTCTTTGAGTACTTCAACATGTTTTTGTCAATATTGTATCATATTTTAAAGTTGTAAAATTATTCTGTTTACTAGTACCTATATTTTTAAGCATATAATCTTAAATCTAGGTAATTATCATGCTAAATTTTCTTTAGGAAATTTTATATACATATATATATATAAAAGTACAAATGACCCTTGAATAACACAGGTTTGAACTGTGCCCAGCTACTTATATGTGGATTATACTTTGGCCGCCTGAATCAAAGAGTCGATTCATTAGAAAAGACCCAGATGCTGGGAAAGACTGAAGGCAGAAGGGAATGACAGAAGACGAGATGGTTGGATGGCATCACTGACTCTAGGAACATGAGTTTGGGCAAGCTACAGGAGATGGTGACATACAGGGAAGCCTGGCATGCTGCAGTTCATGGGGTCACAAAGAGTTGGACATGACTGACAGACTGAACAATAACTACATAAGCATGGTTGGTTGAATCTGTAAATGTCAAACCATGATACAGAGGGCTAACTTGAGAGTTATATGTGGATATTCAACTGTACAAATGGTTCGTGCCCCTAATCCCTACACTGTTCAAGGGTCAACTCTGGTTGCTTTAAATAAGGTAAACTCTCAAAAAGTTGAGACTCAAGTGTCTCTTTCATTCAGAGCCCCCCCCTTTTTTTTTCCATAGCTGAGTCACTTTAGATTGCATATGAATTGTAGGTTAAATATCTAAACTTAAAGAACAAAAAAAAGCATTAAAAATTAGGCTTAGTGTTGTAAAATTTAACTTTAATACGCTAAAATTAAATAAATAGGGACTAAAGGAATATTGAAATAAATAGAAACCCTGATTGAAACCTATGTCCCTTCTTTGGAAGTCGCCTCTGAGCCTCCATTGAAAAGGTGAATTCTAATGACCAGGTAGGCACTGTGTGATCCTAATCTGAGGACTAGGTACCCACATTTCAAATTCTCTAAAATGAATCAATTTCCTTGACACCAAAGCAACAAAGAAAGCTTTCCCTGAATGTTTTATGGGATGATTACTAGTGCTGAATGGTGAACTAGAGTAAGGTGTAGTGACCATCCTCCCCTCCCAGATTAAGATCTTCCTGAAAGGGATAAACCACCATCCACTGGCTCAAAGAAGAAGAAGAAGAAAAAAAAAAACTCTGAAGTTATTTTTGACTCTTCCCCTCTTTTCTATGTCAAACCATGATACAGAGGGCTAACTTGAGAGTTATATGTGGATATTCAACTGTACAAATGGTTCGTGCCCCTAATCCCTGCACTGTTCAAGGGTCAACTCTGGTTGCTTTAAATAAGGTAAACTCTCAAAAAGTTTAGACTCAAGTGTCTCTTTCATTCAGAGCCCCCCCCCTTTTTTTTTCCATAGCTGAGTCACTTTAGATTGCATATGAATTGTAGGTTAAATATCTAAATTTAAAGAACAAAAAAAAGCATTAAAAATTAGGCTTAGTGTTATAAAATTTAACTTTACTATGCTAAAATTAAATAAATAGGGACTAAAGGAATATTGAAATAAATAGAAACCCTGATTGAAACCTATGTCCCTTCTTTGGAAGTCGCCTCTGAGCCTCCATTGAAAAGGTGAATTCTAATGACCAGGTAGGCACTGTGTGATCCTAATCTGAGGACTAGGTACCCACATTTCAAATTCTCTAAAATGAATCAATTTCCTTGACACCAAAGCAACAAAGAAAGCTTTCCCTGAATGTTTTATGGGATGATTACTAGTGCTGAATGGTGAACTAGAGTAAGGTGTAGTGACCATCCTCCCCTCCCAGATTAAGATCTTCCTGAAAGGGATAAACCACCATCCACTGGCTCAAAGAAGAAGAAGAAGAAAAAAAAAAACTCTGAAGTTATTTTTGACTCTTCCCCTCTTTTCCACCTTTGACATATGATTCTTCTACAAGTCTTGCCAAATATATGTCATCTTGCCAATATATATGTTCCATTCCTTCCAATTTCTGCCACCATCATCCCTTCCAAGCCATACCATCTCTTTTAGACAAAGGGAGTAACTTCCTAACTGACCTTTCTGCATTCATTCTTGTTCCTCTTCAGATCATTATTTACATAACCATCAGAATAATCTTATGTCAAATCAGATCATGTTATTTCCTGACTTTAAATTCATCAATGATGTCCTATTAGCTTTCAAGAAAAATACAAAAGATTCAAAGTCAGTTTCTTCAAGAGAGAAGGCAAGGATACACCTTATACTTTCATTACAGAGAGAGAAAGATGGAGAGAGAGAGAAAGATCAAGAGCTAGACTAAAAAGCAATGCCAAGTACATAATTTGGGTCTATATTCTAATGGAGAAATCTTGTTCCCTCACTTCTCTCCCTTTAAATAGTCAGACACAAGAGTGACCTTATTAATGAAAGACATCAGACTGCCTGGACACAAAGGAATATGGATTTGAGGGGCCAAAGTTATGAAAATGGGAACTGTCTATGAATTTCAGGTAATAGCACATGGAGACTCTGGGACCCAAATGGCAAAGACTGATTTCTTGTGACGCTGAGCTCAGAAGCAGGCCCTCCATAGGAAGAAGAGCCAAGGGGTGGGATGGGGCTGGTCGTAACTACCTTGCCCACATTCAGGCAACCTAGAATGAACATCAAGCCATTTGTGGACAGTCCTGCTCTTTGAATAACATCCAGATAGTCTCTCCTATAATTTACTGTTCTTCTGAGTATTTATCAGAATCAACCTTATCCTATTTATTTAAAAAAAGAACTAGGGGCCACATGGAAACTTCCTGTTGGCCACGCAGTGAGGAGGACTGGCAGCAGCTGTAGAGTGGCAGGAATGACACATGTAAATGAATGAAGTTAGAACATTCTCTAGCATTGTACACAAAAATAAACTCAAATGGATGAAACACCTAAATATGACTAAACACTGTAAAAACTCTTAGAAGAAAAGATAAGCAGAGACCACTCTGACATAAATTGCAGCAATATCTTTTTCAACCCACTTCCTAGATTTATCCTTTATCCTTAATAAACATAAAAACAAACAAGACAAATGGTACCTAGTTAAACTTAAAAGCTTTTCTATGGCAAAGGAAGCCATAAACAAAACAAAAAGACAACCCACCAAATGGGAGAAAATATTTGCAAACAGTGTGACTGACAAGGGATTAATTTACAAAATATACAAACTCTTGTATATTATACTCATGTATATTTATAAAATAAACTCATATATTGAGTGTATATATATATATACATACTCACATGAAAAGCACGTGAAAAGATGCTCAACATCACTAATAATCAGGGGAAAAAAAATCAAAACTATAGTGAGGTATCTTCTCATATCACTCAGAATCAGAATGGTCATCATCAAAAAAATCTACAAACAATAAATGCTGGAGGGGGGTGAAAAGAAAAAGGAACCCTATACTGTTGGGAATGTAAATTGGTACAACCACTACAGAGAACAGTATGAGGGTACCTTAAAAAACTAAAAACAAAACTACCACATGATCCAGCAGTTCTACTCTTGGGCATATATCCAGAGGAAATCATACTTTGAAAAGATACATGCACCCATATGTTCATTGCAGCATTATTTAAGTCAAGACATGGAAGCAACCTAAATGTCCATTGACAGACGCATGGATAAAGAAGATGTGGTACTTATATGCAATGGAATATTACCCAGCCATAAAATGAATGAAATAATGCCATTTGCAGCAACATGGATTCATCTAGAGATTATTTCACTAAGTGAAATAAGTCAGACTGAAAAAGACAAATATCATATGATATTGCTTATATGTGGAATCTAAAATGAATGTATTTACAAAACAGAAACAGACTTACAGACTTCGTGGAGTGGGGGAACTTATGGTTATGAAAGGGTAAAAATCAAGGGGAGGGATAAATTAGGGTGTTGGGATTAACATACACACACCACTATATGTAAAATAGATAATTAACACACTACTGTATATCAGATAGATAACCAACAAGGACCTACTGTATAGCACTGGGAACTCTACTCACTACTCTGTAATAACCTAATTGGGAAAAGAATCTGAAAAAGAATAGATACATGTATATGTACAGCTGTTACAAATCACTTTGCTGTACATCTGGAACTTACATAACATTGTAAATCAACTATACTCCAATATAAAATAAAAATTTAAAAAATAATTAAGTATTTATCCAGGCCTACTCTGTGTCATTATTCTAGATACATACTTGTTTACTTGTTAATTATCTATGCTCTCCACAAAAAGGTAAACTCCTTGGGAAGGGAGCTTTTCTGTTGTGCTCAACGTTTTACCCTCAAAATAGGCACTACATAATATTTTTTTAATGAACTAGGGAGTGAATTACTGATTGCCAACAGATGTTTTATAAGTCTAAATGAAATATTTTATTTCAATTTATCAGGTAACATTAACTTAAAAAATAGGTCTAAGTTCTAATTTTAACCATGTCTTTCTAGGTTACACAGTTCTGTTCTCTTAATTAAAGAGTTTTTATAACATTTATCATCCAAACTGAATTACTTTTGAGAGTGAAAGATAAGTTACTTAAATTATGTCAGGATACAGAATAAGTGAATAGACATTTTTTCCAAGAAGACACTCAAATAACCAACAGGTACTTGAAAAGATGTCATCTCTAATCATCAAGGGAAATGCAAATCAAAACCACAATGAGATATCACCTCACATCTGTTAGAATGGCTATCATCAGGAAGACAAGAGAACCATTTGGGAAAATGAGGGAAAAAGGAAATACTTGTGCACTGTTGTTTGGAATGTAAACTGGTATAGCCACCATGGAAACCATTATGGAGGCACCTCAAAAAAATTAAAAGTAGAACTGCCATATGATCCAGATGCTCCACTTCTTGGCATGTCTCCAAAGGAAATGAAAGCAGGATATTAGAAAGATATCTGCACTTTCATGTTCACTGTATCTTATTCACTATAAATTCACTTGGCTGTTATTCACAAGAGCCAAGATAGTGAAACACTTGAGTTTCTATTGACAGATAAATGGATAAGGAAGGCATACTGTATATACATAACAGAATAACAGTCACAACAACGAAGGAAATCCTGCCGTTTGTGACAACATGAACGGAACTTGAGGATGTTAGGCTAGGTGAGGGAAGTAAAATACTGCATGGTATCACTTATACATGGGATCTAAAAAGTCAAATTCATGATAACCGGCTTAGAATAGTGGTTTCCAAGGCCTTGGGGGTGAGGGAATTGGGGATATGTTGTTTAAGGGGATAAACTTGCAACCAGTACATAAGTTCTGGGCACACATAGAGAGCATAGTGATTAGAGTCAACAATACTGCATTATAAACTTCAAAGTTGCCAAGAGACTAGATTGTAGTTGTTCTCACCACAAACAATAAAGGATAATTCTGTGACATGACAGAGGTGCTTGCTAAAGTGATGTGGTCATCACATTGCAATATACAATGCATCAAATCAACATGTTGTACACTTTAAACTCACACAATGCTATGTTCCAATTATAGCTCAATTTTTAAAATAGTATGCCAAGACAACAAACAAGCTGAGATTGCCTTCGGCAATTCAAACTGCCTGGTTAGCTGATTAAATTCTATTCTATAGTTTTAAACTTTGTTTTGAGTCTCTAAGTAATTTTAAAATTAACACATGGCATTTCTAAAAATCACATATTTCACATATGCTCTTAAATTTTGGAAGAGTAAGCTATATTGTGGCAGTTGTTACCATAATAAAGATAAAAATTAACACACCGGGTGATACCTCAGTGTTTGACTTATTTTTAGCTTATTTAGTTCTCACAGCCTTATAAAGTAGGGATTGTTATTATCTTCATTGCAGAAATAAAAATGGAGACAAAGAGAGGTTATTTAGCTTAGGTCACATAACCAAGTGTGATCATGGTAATAGAGCCAGGATTCAAACTCAGCCTGTTTGCATCCACAGTTCATGATCTTGTTTACCATAGTTTATGCATCATGTACAAATGGCAACTTACACTCATTGTCTAACTGGTCTTCCCCACATGGTAATTGGTATGGGGTAGACTGTGCATGGCTTGAGAAATGCTTAAAGACTTGATGTAAGGCAAAACAATGACAAGGAACTGAAGGCTAGCTGCAAAGCATAGCTTACTCACTAGGAGCATTCTCACTATGGGTGGGTCTTGGTTAAAAGTAAAGTGGAAAAAAGAAGATTTTTGTTTTTTCAGTTGGAAGCATGTCATCTGTTAATTTTTCAAATAGTTGGCTTAAAAATAAAGAAATTTCAGGTCATAAGAAGCAATGTGAAATTAGAATAATTATAGTCAATGAATTTATTAATAAATAAGAATGTGGTATCAGGCAAATGAAATTAAAGTATGAAAGAATTTTAAGTATAATATCACTGGCTCAAATATAAAACATTATTCTTGGTTAAGATGTTGAAATCTTATATATAAGTTGTAACATGTAAGAAACCAGAAAAAGCCTGAGAGGTTTTATGAAGAAATAATATGATTTCCACAATTTTTGAGGAAAATCATTTTATACATTAAAAAATATCTCCTTACACAGTCCTATCAGTTATGTTATTCTCTCATAATGTTACATTTTAAACTTTGTTTTAAAATTTCTTGTTCTAAAATTATTTTTAAAATAATACATATCAATTTCCATGTTTTCACATAAGGCACTTGTAAGTTGCCACTCCATCCTAACAAGTGAAAAGCTGAACAGAATGAAGAGTCAACAACTCTTTTGGGTTCTTAAGAGACAGGAGGACCCAGGGCAAACAGGTGCTTCCGAAACTGCAGAGACAGATAAGAGAAAAAATGGAGTGAGGACTTACCAGAGCAGAGACTCAAGAGCAGATTTCACCGCAGGAACTAGACTGAGGGCAGGGAAACCTGAAAGGTAATTGACAAATTGCTGAAGGCTCAGTGTGGACAACTCTGACAGTTAAACAACTTCATGGGGACCAGTCATGGAGAGGGAGGTTAACAGTATTACAAGATTTATCTCCAGGAGCTTGCCCAGGGTTCCACATTGGAAAAAACTTGTCTCCTGCTTCCAGCATGGAGAGAGGGAAAGGAACCATTATGAAATATGCTAGAGCACCCAGGCCTCCTTACTAAAGCTTCCTCTCAGGGGAAACTAATTACCTGGAACCTAACTTGTTGGGGTATTATCAGGGCATAAGTGACCCACACAGGAAAGGAAATCCCTAATTCAAGCCAATTTTATTTTAGCCTTACATGTAATAGAGCTGGTGTCAGTGGTGGAGAACCCACCTGCCAATGTAGGAGACGCAAAAGACTCAGGTTCCTAGAGTAGGAAATGACAACCCATTCTAATATTCTTGCCTGGAAAATTCCATTTCAGAGGAGCCTGGTGGGCTACAGTCCATGGTGTTGCAAGGAGTTTGACATGACTGAGCATGCATGCACACATGTGGAAGAAGGGATGCAATCAATTCCAGCCAAAACTAACCATCTGGTCCCATACAAGATCAACAATCAACTGGATATAATTGATATTATAGTCAATACTCTATAGATAGATTACTTAGTGGAAGTGACAAATAGATTCAAGGGATTAGATATGATAGAGTGCCTAAAGAACTATGGACAGAGACTTGTAACACTGTACAGGAGGCAGTGATCAAAAATCATCCTCAAGAAAAAGAAATGCAAAAAGGCAAACTGGTTGTCTGAAGAGGCCTTACCAATTGCTGAGAAAAGAAAAGAAGCGAGAGAGAAAGGAGAAAAGGAAAGATATGCCCCCTCTGAATGCAGAGTTCCAAAGAATAGTAGGGAGAGATAAGAAAGCCTTCCTCAGTAATCAATGCAAAGAAATAGATGAAAACAGTAGAAAGGGAAAGACGAGCAATCTCTTTAAGAAAAATTAGAGATACCAAGGGAACATTTCATGCAAGATGGACACAATAAAGTACAGAAATGGCATGAAACAGAAGCAGAAGATATTAAAAAGAGCTAGTAAGAATATACAGAAGAACTATACAAAAGAGATCTTAATGACTCAGATAACCATCATGGTGTGATCATTCACCTAGAGCAAGACATCCTGAATGTGAAGTCATATGGGCCTTAGGAGGCATCACTATGAACAAAGCTAGTGGAGGTGACAGAAATCCAGGACAGAATACTGGACAGAATAAGCTATTTCAGGACAGAATACTGGAGTGGGTAGCTTTTCCCTTCTCCAGGGGATCATCCCATCCTAGGGACTGAAACCAGGTCTCCTGCATTGCAGGTGGATTCTTTAACAGCTGAGCCACAAGGGAAACCCAAGAATACTGGAGTGGGTAGCCTATCCCNGACAGAATACTGGAGTGGGTAGCTTTTCCCTTCTCCAGGGGATCATCCCATCCTAGGGATTGAAACCAGGTCTCCTGCATTGCAGGTGGATTCTTTAACAGCTGAGCCACAAGGGAAACCCAAGAATACTGGAGTGGGTAGCCTATCCCTTCTCCAGCAGATCCTCCCACCCAGGAATCAAACCAGGGTCTCCTGCGTTGCAGGTGGATTCTTTACCAATTGAGCTATTAGGGAAGCCCATGACCAACCTAGATAGCACATTAAAAAGCAGAAACATTACTTTGCCAACAAAGGTCCATATGGTCAAAACTATGGTTTTTCTAGTATCATGTATGGATGTAAGAGTTGTACCATAAAAAAGAAAGGCTGAGCAAGAATTGATGCTTTTGAACTGTGGTACTGGAGAAGACTCGAGAGTCCCTTGGACTACAGGAGATCAAACTAGTTAATCCTAAAAGAAATCAATCCAGAATATTCACTGGAAGCACTGATGCTGAAGCTGAAGTCCCAACACTTTGGCCACCTGATGTGAAGAATCTAGTCATTAGGAAAGATCCTGATGCCAGGAAAGATTGAAGACAGGAAGAGAAGTGCACGACAGAGGATGAGATGGCTGGATGGCATCACCAATTCGATGGACATGAGTTTGAGCAAGCTCTGGAAGTTGGTGAAGGACAAGGAAGCCTGGTGTGCTGCAGTCCATGGGGTCCCAAAGAGTCGGAGATGACTGAGCAAGTGAGCAACAATAGACTACTTCACTCAACGATGGAAGAAAACACATTTTTCTCAAGGGAACATTAACCGAGATAGACTACATCCTTGGGTCTAAAACACACTTTAGCAAACTTAAATAAAAGGAAATCAAACACTATATGCTCTCAGATTACAAAAGAATTAATGTATAAAATAATAACAGAAAAATAGCTGGAAAGTCTCCAAATATGTGACAATTCAATGACACATCTCACAATAACACATGGATCAAAGAAAAAATTTCAAGAGAGGAATGTCTTTATCAAATGAAAATTAAAACAGCTTATCAGCATACAACAACAACAATGAAATACCCCTACAGCCTCATTAAAAGGCCAAAATTCAGAACACTGACATTCCTATATTGGGTGACAATGTGGAACAAAGGGAATTCTCATTTATTGCCAATGGAAGTGCAAAATAGTGTCACTTTGGAAGACAGCTTGGCAGTTTATTGCAAAACTAATACACTTTCACCTTATGATCTAACAGTCGCGCTCCTTGATGATTACCCAAAGGAGCTGAAAACATGACCACACAAAAACCTGAGCATGGATGTTTACAGCAGCTTTAGTTTTAATTGCCAAAACTCAGAACCAATGAAAATGTCCTTTAATAGGAGAATAGATAAATGGGTACATCCAGACAATGGAAAAGTATTCAGCACTAAAAAGTAACAAGGCGTCCAGCCATGAACAGACATAAGGGAACCTAAAGGCATTTTAGTAAGTGAAAGAAGCCAGTCAGAAAAGGCTGCATCTATATGACTTCAGGTATATCACATTCTGGAAAAGGTAAAACTAAGAAGATCATAAAAAAATCAGTGGTTGTTCAGGGTCGGGGGAGAGGGACAAATAGGTGAGCACAGAGGATTTTTAAGGCAGTGAAAATACTCTGCCTGATATCATAATGACAAATACACCCTATTATACAGTTGTCCAAACCTCTAGAATGTACAACACCAAGAGTGAATTGTAATGTAAACTAAGGGCTTTGAATGATTATGATATGTCAATGTAAGTTCATTAGTTCTAATAAATGTTCCACTGTGGGGAGGGATACTAATAATGGGGGAGGCTATGCAAGTATGGAAGCAGATGACCTATGGGAAATTTCTGTACCTTAAAGTCCTAATAAAAAAGTGACATATTTTCAGTTCAGTTCAGTCGCTCAGTCATGTCCGACTCTTTGCGACCCCATGAATCGCAGCACACCAGGCCTCCCTGTTCATCACCATCTCTCGGAGTTCACTCAGAGTCACGTCCATTGAGTCTGTGATGCCATCCAGCCATCTCATCCTCTGTCGTCCCCTTCTCCTCCTGCCCCCAATCCCTCCCAGCATCAGAGTCTTTTCCAATGAGTCAACTCTTCGCATGAGGTGGCCAAAGGACTGGAGTTTCAGCTTTAGCATCATTCCTTCCAAAGAAATCCCAGGGTTGATCTCCTTCAGAATGAAGTATAAATTATTCACTCAAAAAAGAAAATAAAGAAAATATTTGATGATCAGTTGAAATCTAACCATCTGAAGGAATCACTGTTAATGAAATTGAATATTGTTTAATGTGGCACACTTACATGTAGAGGGATGGATAAATTATTTTAATAACAAAACTATGCTAGTTTTAAAATAACAGTTTATCATAACCAGTGATATAATCTCAAATGATCTATCTTATTAAAACAAATATGATGAAAAACATTGAATGTGGAGTAAAATTTCAAACTATGCTCCAATTTTTTTAATGTTATAGAGTGTGTTCTGTAGAATGACGAAAAACACTCAAACATGCTCCCACATTTCCTCTCCTGATCCAAAGAGCTGGAGTTTCCCATCTTGAAAAGAGAGCACTGATGACTTCTATAAATATATATTAACAAACAAAAATTGAAGGAGTAGGAAGTGAAGCTAGTCAAAGAGCTGTTTTCTAGAACATCAGTTCTTCTCAGATTTTGTAAACCATCTTGTTATATACATTATCCAAGTTAATAATATGATTTTCCCCCCTGGTTTGTACATTTTAAACTCTCACTTTATATTTAAGTGCATTAAAACTCACCAGCAGTTCTTTTTCTATTGTCACTTGCGTTGTTTCTTAGTATGAAACTAAAAAAAGTATTCACCCCTTGTAACAGGATTTTAGTCACTAGTTTTTTATTTTGCTTGCTTGGTTTCGTTTTTGTTTTCTTCTAGAAAGTTCCTGCCTGCTGCATTTCCTCCATGAAATTCTGCGTCCTTGACAGCTGGATGAAGATACGTTTTTGGCCCATGTTTTTTTTTTTTTGTTCTCACTGCTTTGTAGTTACTACTTCACTATCTGTACACTAACAGATGCCTTTCTTCTTTTACCTCAGCATCTCCAATAAAGCACTGATGCCTTTTTTTTTTTTTAACATCAGTTTTAATGTTTAATACTTCTTTTTAAAAGAGGTTCATGACTTATATATTCTGAGTGTTTTTTCTTTGTTGGTAATTTTTATTCATAAAATATCTTCCTATTGCCCGAATATTTGACAACTTGATTATATGTAATAATCTAGTTACACTTTCTTTCCCACCAAAATGTAAAACTTCATCAGAAATATTCTTGTATAGATTTTTGCTGAACATTTTCCCAAATAGCTTTTAGGCGTGCAATTCATTTCTCCCTTATTTTGCTTGACCTATACGCGGAAGTCTTTTGTTGTACCTTTGTTGATTACTTTAGTGACACTAATTTAGATATACTGGTTTTAAGTCTGTCTATTCACTTTTTAGTCCAAATTTTTCCTAGGATGGTAAGTACAGTATTAGAGAATAATCTTAGGACTCATAAAGGTATTATTTTCCCTAAATCTGGTAAACCCATTTCAGTATTCTATTATACTTCAGTATTCCATTTCAGTATTTAGGAATTCAATTTTCCATCATAACCAATATGATTTTTTGTCTCTTTACCAATATATAAATTTACAAAGAGTATATAGTCTTATTTATTGAACAAGTCTGTAAAATGGTACATGGCTATAGGGTGCAATACTAACAGAAATACAAAAACAGATAAACAGAGACAGAAATATACATGCATGATATCCTTTGATATTTTTTGATTTGCAATGAAATATTCTTTTTTTAATATAATTTTATTTATTTCAATTGAAGGTTAATTACTTTTACTCTAAAGATCTAACTTGAAGCTTTTCCAGAAAAAAAAGTTACTCATATTCCAGAAATTCTAAAAATTATTTTCAGTTCTCATTCATGCTAAACACTGCAATGCATTCTATATAATAGTAACATTATTAAATAGTAAAAAATAACTTTGGAATCCCTTGGTGTCTTGAATAATTTTGGTGAATGTCGTGGGTAGAGAACAGTAAAACTCTGAAGTGTTTATACACACAGGCACCTCACTTACAGCAACTCCTCAAATTGCTTAATTTTACATCATGTCAAAATTGCCTTAATTGATTTTCAGATTTTAAGTGTCATCACTGCTGTTTTTGTTCAGTTGCTCGGTTGTGTCTGACTCTTTGAGACCCCATGGACTGCAACATGCCAGGCTTCCCCATCCTTCACTATCTCCTAGAGTTTGCTCAAACTCATGTCCATCGAGTCAATGATGCCATCCAACCATCTCATCCTCTCGCCCCTTTCTCTTCGTATCTTCAGTCTTCCCCAGCATCAGGGTCTTTTCCACTGGGATGTGTTTTTATTTTACTACTCTGTCTCTGCTTCATTGTTTTTCTCAAAACTAGCCCACTGAGATCTCTTGACATAGGGCATTATTTTCTCAACCATATTTTATTGAAATGTCAACCAGTAGGAGAGATTTCCTTCTCCTGGAAAGGAGAGATATCCTTCCCCTGGATTTTTGAAACTCAGGGTGATCTTGGCTTTTACATGATACTTAAATAATGATGCCAATCCCCTGATAAGTTGTTCACATCAGCTATTTAACCCCAGTATCTAAAGCTTGTGAATAGCAATGTTTCTCTTCACACTTTGCTTCTGCATTCCAAGAGTTATGAATATTAAGTTGTATTTGCCCCAAAGCAAAAGTATATTCACTAAGATATGTGCTGAGATCAGGAGTCTGTGCCTCATTTTGAAACAATAGCATTAATAATAAAGCAACACAAAATATATCACATTTGAAAAGTCACAGAAATAAAAACTCAGAATTTTTAGTAAAGTTAAAAAAAATTCATTGGTTGAAAGTTACCCTGAGTAATGTAACAAAGGACCTTATATGAGGCTGATGTTGAATTCTCTCAATTCACAAAGGATTCATGGATTTTTACACTTTAATTACTATCCTTGGACTGCATTTGTATGAACTTCCATAAATTTTAAAACATTTTAGACAGTAAAATTTTCAGAAACTGATTCTACATAAGTTATATTTCATTCAGATCATATAGTGATATCTTCAAAGATAAGGCAATCTAAACATAAAAATTACTTATTCCTGTTGAAAGTCCTGGCTAATGTAATTACAGCATTATACTAAAATATTATAATTTTTTTAAATAAATAAGAATTTATTTCAATTCCAATTAGAGTTGTTTGATCAGATCCTTGTTGCCTCAGAGATCATAACAAAATAGCTTATCCAGGAGGTTAAAGGACTCTGGCACTGTGATGGGGGAAACTTTGAATTTTGCTCGCCTTCTTTGAGCTAGTGTGCATATTTACCTTATTCAGCTTATAAAGGAAAAACTGGGACTATGTTTTGTAATTTTTTCATCCAGCTTTTGAAAGAAAGCAGACTGTTGATTTGGAAGGTTCCCCAGACACAGATGCAGAAACTAAAAAATCTCTAAATTTAAATTCCAAAGCATGCACACTGTGCTGGAGAGTGGAAAAGCAGCCACAGAATACCACAATCAAAACTTCTGAGGCAAGTACAGATCACCTACTCTCAAGAAGTCTTTCCTCTGCAAACCTCCTGCAACAGAAGTCTCTCTCTTGGCCACCGATTATTTATTTATTTTAGCTTTCTTACATTCAGCAGGGAGAAATTTGTAGGTACTTCATTGCTCTTAAACTATTCTTAAGTCTCAGGGCAAATCCAAAGAAGTTTAAAGAACCTATAAATTAGCAAAAAATACAAAAACAAACCCAAACAGCGTGCAATTTTTTTTTTTTTTTTTTAAGAGAATAACAGAACTCAGCCAACCAAACTGACAATTTGGCTCCAGGTCAAGAACAGCAACAACAAAGAGAAAGCTCGTATCTTACTGAAAAGACATAAGCAATAGGGACTTTAAAGTGAGGCAATGAAAACCTGTTAGTTCCAATAACTGCATTCCATGGTTTTAAAAGTTTAATAGTTATGCATTGCCTATGAATTGAATCCAATCCCTGGTTGGACTGATGTTTAAGGGCTTCCAAAAGTTGGCAGCAACCTACTTTTCCAGCCTCATTACACCAAAATGCTTTTTAAAATGTTCCATCCAAGTACCTCTATTGCCAATGAAAGCCATGATCTATCCCAGGGGTCTGAGATACCTAACTTCTATCTTTGAAACTAGTGCATTTTATTTTAACAGAAGAAAAAAAAATGCTTTCACCTAGTTGTCCTTTGAAATAAATCCATATGTCCCAAAACGTGCCCTATTAACTCTGTACCTCAACCTGATTTCTAGTGCACTGCCCTACGGACTGGAAGACATTAGCAGTCCAGATATTAGCAAGACATGAGAAGCCAGGTAAGAGCTACCGCCTCAGGTTCTAATCCTGGGCTACCTGTAACTATTTATGGCAGCTAGACCTCGTGTATCATCCTTGCCACCCTTTCCCCATCTAAAAAATGAAACCAGATTTGGCTAATGGATTTCCTTTTTTAAAATTTTGTTACACAAGTATGCATTACAGAAAATATGGAGCGCTTGGGGAAGTAGAAGCCAGGATGGTTCCAGGAAGTTCTGGGGAGGAAGTTTAAAATCACAGGGCTGGAGAGTATGGATCCCCTTGGTCCTTCTCCTCTGATTATACTTGAACAACATTATTTATCATTGATTTTTCTCATTCTATTTGCAATATTTGTACTCTCCCTAAAAGCACTACAGTCTCCTCATATCTCCATGTTTTCCTACCATCTTGCCTTTGGGCTGAATTTCTTCTGTACATGCTTTTCTTTCACTGGCTATTAAAATTCTGTCAGCCTCTCAATAGCGATACTGTCTCCTGAACACTTCAGCTTCCTCTATCAGAAGAAATCCCTCACCCTAAATTCACAGAAGACTTTGTGCTGCTTCTATTTTACTGCCTTGATTAGTTATTTGTGTACAGATGGTCCCCAACTTAATGATGGTTTGACTTTCAATTTTTTGGATTTATATGGTTCGAAAGCAGTAAATCATTCAGTAGAAACCACACTTTGAATCTGCAACTTTCCCAGGCAGCTATATAATCACAAGGGTAAATAACCGATACACTTCTAATCATTCTGTACCCATACAACAATTCTGTTTTCATTTTTAGCACAGTAGTCCAGACATGAAGAAGTCACTACTATGCTATAAAATAGGCTTTGTGTTAGATGACTTTGTCCAGTTGTAGACTAATAAAAGTCTTCTGAGCATGTTTAAAGCAGGCTAGGCTAAGCTATGATGTTCAGTAGGTTGTGTGGTGTTGGAGAAGATTCTTGAGAGTCCCTTGGACTGCAAGGAGATCCAACCAGTCCATTCTGAAGGAGATCAACCTGGGATTTCTTTGGAAGGAATGATGCTAAAGCTGAAACTCCAGTCCTTTGGCCACCTCATGCGAAGAGTTGACTCATTGGAAAAGACTCTGATGCTGGGAGGAATTAGGGGCAGGAGAAGAAGAGGATGGCCGAGGATGAGATGGCTGGATGGTATCACGGACTCGATGGACGTGAGTCTGAGTGAACTCCGAGAGATGGTGATGAACAGGGAGGCCTGGTGTGCTGCGATTCATGGGGTTGCAAAGAGTCAGACACGACTGAGCGACTGAACTGAACTGAACTGTGTGTTAAATGTGTTTCAACTTAGTGATATTTTCAATGCACAATGAGTTTACAGGGACATAACCTCATTGTTATGTCCCTGTAAATTTAGGCCTTTCCTGGTGCGTCAGACAGTAGAGAATCCACCTGCAATGTGGGAAACCTGGATTTGATCCCTGGGTTGGGAAGATCCCCTGGAGGAGGGCATGGCAACCCACTCCAGGATTCTTGCCAGGAGAATCCCCATGGACAGAGGAGCCTCGTGGGCTACTGTCTATGGGGTCACAAAGAGTCGAACATGACTGAGTGACTAAGCACAACCCCACTTTAAGTTAAAAAGGATTTGTGTGTGCTTCCTGGATCTGCTAGATTGTGAACTCCTTTAGCAACATAACTATGTTTTCATCTGTAGCAGGAAACAACACATCACTACTCCTTACCCCCCAAACTGTCAAATCTAATAGAAACTGATGTTCCTCCCAGAAGACTAAATGAAAGCAATTTAATGTCAATGTAATTGCTTTAATATGGGTTAGGATCTGGAACAAGTCACACCCTCTAAGAAAACTAAGGCTCACTTTGGTGAGATCTGCTTTAGGGCCACCTGTGGGCCAGATGGTGCCTTTGAGCAAATAGGCTCAAAAAAAGAGGCTCCCCTCTTGGTGGACATGGCCCAGATACAAGACATGCACTGGAAGAATCAGGTGCAGGCTACAGCTCAGCCTCAACCCAACTAGGTGACTTCACAGAGTGCAGCCTGTATATCTGCACAGCTTTGTGTATTAATTCTGCAGGCTACCTAGGTAAGTAGTGAGAAATTTAACTGGTGAAGTGAATTTGAACCAGTACTTGCTCTCCTATCTGCAGTAGTCAATTTTTAATTCCAAGAGAACCACTTAAAGCTTCCAGATAAAGCCTGAGTTCCTTACTTTGCAAGTTACAGTTAGGGCAGAGTTGGAGCAGAGGACAAGAAAGGAGAGGGACATTGGTTTGTGGGGTGGAGCAGGTTGAGAGAGAACACTAAGTAAGGGAGTTGGGATCAAACACCGACAGAGGAGCAAGGAAGTGTGCCAGCTTTTCCTAGCAGACCTTAGTATTTATCCCAAAAGACCAAAAATGGCCCCAGTATTTGCCTGCTGTGATAAATTTGACTCTGCTATAAATGAATTTTGCCTTCTTCTCAGTTCAGTTCAGTTCAGTCGCTCAGTCGTGTCTGACTCTTTGCGACCCCATGAATCGCAGCACGCCAGGCCTCCCTGTCCATCACCAACTCCCAGAGTTTACTCAGACTTGCGTCCATCGAATCAGTGATGCCATCCAGCCATCTCATCCTCGGTCGTCTACTAGACCAGAATTTGGTTCTGGAAACTTGGTGAAGCAGAACTCATTTGGGTAGGGTAATATTCTATTAGAAACAGGGTGAATTGGACATGTCCTCACTCCTATGACTACTTAGCTCAGTAACCACTGATTATTTAAATGGACTTGGAGACCCAAGAGCTAAGAGTAGTGGAGATGATTCTATTGGACAAAAAGTCCAGATGTTACCATGAATATATTTGCTGAAGGTAAGAAGAGGCACCTCTCACATTGCCTGGTTCAATAAATTTTTCTTCAATGACTTAACAAGGCAAATTAACTATCTTATTCATACTTAGTGCTTATGTATCACAGTATGATTGAATTTTGATTTCTTCTAGAACTGAGTAGACAACTCTAAACTTAAATTGAATCTTTTAACTTAGAATTAAAAGTTTTCTCAGGATGCATTTCTTGTCTAGGGTAATATCCCCATCTGCTCATGCACCCTAGCCAGAATCCTTGTCACTGATATTTATCCTTCTTTTCACTCCAACTTTAATTCTTACTTTTGATTCTTGATTTTTCTCAACACGTGACAACCACGTTTGTTTATACTTTTTTTTTGGTTGCACCATGGCTCAGATGCTAAAGCATCTGCCTGCAATGAGGGAGACCCAAGTTTGATCCCTGGGTGGGGAAGATCCCCTGGAGAAGAAAATGGTAACCCACTCCAGTACTGTTGCCATGGACAAAGGAACCTGGTAGGCTACAGTCCATGCGGTCACAGAGAGTCAGACACGACTGAGTGACTTCACTTTTCACATGGCATATGGGATCTTAGTTCCCTGATCAGGGATTGCACCCATGACCACTGCATTGGAAACACAGAATCTTAACCACTGGACCAGCAGAGAAGTCCCCAATTCTGGCCTTTACATTTGCTTTTAACTCTTTAAAGTCTTCCCATCACCCAGAACAGAAGATCCTGACCCAGGATTTACAACTATCTATATCAGAATTACTTGGTCATTGTTTAAAACATAAGCCAATAAAATCCCTACAGTCCTGCCACAGAGGAACCATGAATCTCTGGAGCTTTTGAGATGAGGAGTCTAAGGGTCACTGCTTACTCTCCTACCCTCATAAACTTCATCTGCCTGTCCTTTCTGTCTCCATCTTTTCCTACATCCTCAGTTCCAATGTTTGCAGAAATTTACCAAGGATTATTTACCACTCTCCTCTGTCATATTCTTGGTGCAATCCTACTTATTCAGCAAAAATACTGTTCGGAAATGCTTAGAAGCCCATTCTTTACACTTTCATAGAAAGCAAGGGACTTCCTCTCCACCTTCCAGGAGCACAAGGTATTAGAAAGACATATTTAATCCCTCGTCATCCCATAAGAAAGATGGAGGGCTATACAGTTACAAGCAAGTGTCTCAGTCCTCTTGGACTGTGTCGTTTTGCTTCAGGCCTACCTGGATTAAGTATGTGTGGCTTCTTCTCCTTCTGAATCCCAGTTCTCTGAACTCCTTGATGACAAGGACTCTCTATGGCGCAGGCTAGGTTGGTGTCCACTTTGTAGGTCCTATTTCCCTATAAGGGTGGAAACCAAAATCAAATACTAGACAAGTGGGGTAGGAAGGTTGAGTCTGGCTACAGTTCTCTGCCATGATCTATATAATTCACCTTTAGCAACAAATCATCAACTTGATCTCTCTCTGACTTCCCATTCACCCTGATACCTTTCTTAGTAAGCATTTGATATACATTTTTTGGTTGAATCAATGAATGAATGAAATTGGTCAATTCCGATGCTTCAGAGTAGCACATAGAAAATACTCTTATATGTAGTTTTTCTAATTTTCTAACCTAATTTTTCTCAAAGTGATAATCACATTAACCTGATAGAATTAAATAAAGGAAACATCTTCTAACGTCTTTGTTCCCCTTCCTCTTAGCATGAACCTAGTAAGTAGTCTCTTCTGTAATCAAAGTATCATAGCTGCTGATAAACTCTCAGGTTTTCTTCTTCTAATAGAGTTTACCAGCTCTGAATTTACAAATTTCTTTAAATGCAATGATTAGTAACTTCCCTAAAGTGTCACATAAATCCCCACTTACATCCCCAGACAATTACTTTCAGTATGTGTCTGGGATTGACAAAAACAAAACAAAACACACAAAAGACACCACTATGAAAACCTCAGAATATCAAAAATAAAGCAACAAAATTATTTTATATTAATATATATATATATAACTTATTCTTGACAATGGTGATTTTAAGCAAAATTATTATGCACCTTTGTTATAGTCTCTTCTCTAAATGATAAATATTCAACAACATTTATGGCCATTACTTTATTTTGACAGTGCTTGTGGATTCCTGGTAAGTCTTAGATGATCAAATTCCAGATCTGAAGTTGAGCTGTAAACCATGACACCATTCAACATTTCCTCTGACCCAATCCCGATAACATTCCAATACCATGAAGCACTTTGGCAGTGTTTTGACTACTGCCTTTTCTCAATTGCGTTCCCAGCCTGAAGTGCTTTTATATGACCAATCAGTCTTTTCAACTTTCACTTGCTAACAACAGCTGATTGCTCTTGTCAAAAAATCATGTCACAATAACTATGCATTAAATTCTTAACCTTGCTGATAGTTGCATAAGAAGAGCTGTTGGATCTGAAACAATACTGCTGTGGAATAGAAGTATTTAAAAATTAGCTTAAAATAGGTGAAAATGTCCCCCTGTTAACGCTTTCTTTCTCAGAAAAGTTATGCTTGCTGCTGTGTTTCTAGCTGAGGCATCATCTTGTGAGTAGATTGGCTGCAAGATAATCTGCATTTCCACCAATGGTTAACTAACTACTGTTGGACAATTTTAGAGGTCACAAGTAAGGTCTGTTATCAAATGAAAGAGTAAAATAAGTTTTATGTTTCTGGAGAAATAGGAAAAGTGATTTATATTCTTGGCAACAATATTAANAAAATCAAATACTAGACAAGTGGGGTAGGAAGGTTGAGTCTGGCTACAGTTCTCTGCCATGATCTATATAATTCACCTTTAGCAACAAATCATCAACTTGATCTCTCTCTGACTTCCCATTCACCCTGATACCTTTCTTAGTAAGCATTTGATATACATTTTTTGGTTGAATCAATGAATGAATGAAATTGGTCAATTCCGATGCTTCAGAGTAGCACATAGAAAATACTCTTATATGTAGTTTTTCTAATTTTCTAACCTAATTTTTCTCAAAGTGATAATCACATTAACCTGATAGAATTAAATAAAGGAAACATCTTCTAATGTCTTTGTTCCCCTTCCTCTTAGCATGAACCTAGTAAGTAGTCTCTTCTGTAATCAAAGGATCATAGCTGCTGATAAACTCTCAGGTTTTCTTCTTCTAATAGAGTTTACCACCTCTGAATTTACAAATTTCTTTAAATGCAATGATTAGTAACTTCCCTAAAGTGTCACATAAATCCCCACTTACATCCCCAGACAATTACTTTCAGTATGTGTCTGGGATTGACAAAAACAAAACAACAATAAGATACACACAAAAGACACCACTATGAAAACCTCAGAATATCAAAAATAAAGCAACAAAATTATTTTATATTAAAATATATATATATATAACTTATTCTTGACAATGGTGATTTTAAGCAAAATTATTATGCACCTTTGTTATAGTCTCTTCTCTAAATGATAAATATTCAACAACATTTTATGGCCATTACTTTATTTTGACAGTGCTTGTGGATTCCTGGTAAGTCTTAGATGATCAAATTCCAGATCTGAAGTTGAGCTGTAAACCATGACACCATTCAACATTTCCTCTGACCCAATCCCGATAACATTCCAATACCATGAAGCACTTTGGCAGTGTTTTGACTACTGCCTTTTCTCAATTGCGTTCCCAGCCTGAAGTGCTTTTATATGACCAATCAGTCTTTTCAACTTTCACTTGCTAACAACAGCTGATTGCTCTTGTCAAAAAATCATGTCACAATAACTATGCATTAAATTCTTAACCTTGCTGATAGTTGCATAAGAAGAGCTGTTGGATCTGAAACAATACTGCTGTGGAATAGAAGTATTTAAAAATTAGCTTAAAATAGGTGAAAATGTCCCCCTGTTAACGCTTTCTTTCTCAGAAAAGTTATGCTTGCTGCTGTGTTTCTAGCTGAGGCATCATCTTGTGAGTAGATTCGCTGCAAGATAATCTGCATTTCCACCAATGGTTAACTAACTACTGTTGGACAATTTTAGAGGTCACAAGTAAGGTCTGTTATCAAATGAAAGAGTAAAATAAGTTTTATGTTTCTGGAGAAATAGGAAAAGTGATTTATATTCTTGGCAACAATATTAATTATTGTTATGGGAACTACATTTTAGTACATGCTTCTCTGAGTAACATCCTGAGTGCATTATCTAATCTAATTCTCATGACAACATTGTGAAATACAAATGATTCTTCTCAACATACAGATAAGAAAATTCTGGAGAGAAAAAATATTTTCCTTATTTTCACAGAGTCAAAAAATTAAAAAAATTATAGATGAAATGTTGTGTTTTAACTACTGTTCTTTTCCTGAAAAATTTTCCAGAGTTTTTTGTTTTCATTTTTTCTAAACAGTTTTGGCATTCGGATTGAAATTGTTTTCCCCTGTTGTGAAATGCAGTAGAAACTTTTGCATTAAGATAAATGGCCTATTTTATGACCAAAAGAATACTTTGGGAAAAGCTGTTTTAGTTACCTTTGGATTTAGTGAGTTTTGCATCAAGTATTCTCTCCTACTGCTAGATGCTCTCAAGGTGTATCCCACTTGTTACTCTGGAAAATACAGCTTCCATAATAACAGCCCTAGAATACTCAGTGAATTTGTCTAGTTTAACAGAAGTAAACATCTCTAGCAGAGATACTTTAGTGGATATTTTGGGATGTGTTTCATGGGGGCTATTTGTAGATCCATAAATTATACTTTGTAGGTGACTATCAACTCTGCTCCTTGGTTATCTTGGACTCAGAGCTATACTTTCTGAAAAAATTAAAGAGTTTCTGGAGAGTAGAAAGAGCAAGATTCTGGCTCCTGACAGTGAGAAAACCAAACAAGAACTCTGCTCACAGGATCAATCTATTGTTGCTGTTCAGCCACTAAGCCCTGTCTGATGCTTTGTGCCATGGACTGTAGCCCACCAGGGTCCTCTGTCCATGGGATTTCTCAGGCTAGAATACTGGAGAGGTTGCCATTTCCTTCTCCAGGGGGATCTTCCTGACCCAGGAATCAAACCTGTGTCTCCTGCACTGGCAGGCAGATTCTTTACCGTTGAGGATGAGTGCAGAAGTCAAGTCACAGTGTTTCAAAGCATTTTTAGATTCCATATGTAAGTGATATCACTGTGGTAATCATATTGCAATAGACAAATGTATGAAATGGATATGCTGTACACCTTAAACTTATACAATGTCATATATCAATCATAATTTGAAAAAAATAAAATTAATTAATATAAAAAGTGTTTCAGAGCAAGAATTTATGCATGTGGGGACAAAACAGAAATCCATTTTCTGGATCTAGAGGCCAAAGTCACATGGTATTATTTAACTTATATGCAGAGTACATCATGAGAAACGCTGGACTGGAAGAAACACAAGCTGGAATCAAGATTGCCGGGAGAAATATCAATAACCTCAGATATGCTGATGACACCACCCTTATGGCAGAAAGTGAGGAGGAGCTAAAAAGCCTCTTGATGAAAGTGAAGGAGGAGAGCGAAAAAGTTGGCTTAAAGCTCAACATTCAGAAAACGAAGATCATGGCATCCAGTCCCATCACTTCATGGGAAATAGATGGGGAAACAGTGGAAACAGTGTCAGACTTTATTTTTGGGGGCTCCAAAATCACTGCAGATGGTGATTGCAGCCATGAAACTAAAAGATGCTTACTCCTTGGAGGAAAAGTTATGACCAACCTAGATAGCATATTCAAAAGCAGAGACATTACTTTGCTGATTAATGTCTGTCTAGTCAAGGCTATGGTTTTTCCAGTAGTCACGTATGGATGTGAGAGTTGGACTGTGAAGAAGGCTGAGCACCGAAGAATGGATGCTTTTGAACTGTGGTGTTGGAGAAGACTCTTGAGAGTCCCTTGGACTACAAGGAGATCCAACCAGTCCATTCTGAAGGAGATCAGCCCTGGAACTTCTTTGGAAGGAATGATGCTAAAGCTGAAACTCCAGTACTTTGGCCACCTCATGCAAAGAGTTCACTCATTGGTAAAGACTCTGATGCTGGGAGGGATTGGGGGCAGGAGGAGAAGGGGATGACAAGGATGAGATGGCTGGATGGTGTCACTGACTCGATGGACGTGAGTCTGAGTGAACTCCAGGAGTTGGTGATGGACAGGGAGGCTTGATGTGCTGTGATTCATGGGGTTGCAGAGTCGGACACGACTGAGTGACTGAACTGAACTGAACTGAGCTTCTGAGTAACAGGTTCAGGTCCCTTAAGCACTTTTTAAAAGGGACAAATGAAAGAGCTTAAGATATTTCTAAGTACATCCATGTGTGCTGGTGTGTCAGGCTGAAACGGAATGAATTTGTTTTTATTACTTAAAATGGGCTCCCCTGGTGGCTCAGACATTAAAGCATCTGCCTGTAATGCAGGAGACCCGGGTTGGATCCCTGGGCTCGGGAAGATCCCCTGGAGAAGGAAATGGCAACCCACTCCAGTACTCTTCCATGGAGTGAGGAGCCTGATAGGCTACAGTCCATGGGGTCACAAAGAGTTGGACACGACTGAACGACTTCACTTTCACTTGGCTTTTCAATGGAAAAGACTCCTTTTTATTTTCATAAATTAAGACTATAAGGTAGATGTCCTGAATTTTGGAAATGGCAACCCACTCCAGTACTCTTCCATGGAGTGAGGAGCCTGATAGGCTACAGTCCATGGGGTCACAAAGAGTTGGACACGACTGAACGACTTCACTTTCACTTGGCTTTTCAACGGAAAAGACTCCTTTTTATTTTCATAAATTAAGACTATAAGGTAGATGTCCTGAATTTCTTTTATTTCTCATATTGATCATCATATCATTATATCATCATATATAACAATGGTTCTCAATTTTAGCTGCTCACTAGATCTACTGGAGAAATTTTAAAGATCCCATTGCCTGGGCAACAATTAAAACAGAATTGCTGCGGGAACCAGGCAATAGTATTTTTTAAAATTCCCAGGTGATTCTGAACTGAAGCCAAGCTTGAGAACAATAATCATTATTATTATTTTTCATCATCATACTCATATAATTTTTACTTGATATTTAATTGTGCAAGATATCAAGGTACAGGATTCATAAGGAAAATTTCTTTAAAAGGATGCCTGCTTTGTAGCTCTTCATAATGTAGAAGTTACCATTCATTTCTTCCTTTATTCAATAATAAACATATTCAATAACTATTGATAAAGGCTGGAAGCAATGCTAGATGAAGAACAGATGATGGGAAACAGAGTAGAAAATAGCTTGTAACCTCTTAGAACTTTACTGGAACAGAACATAGAGGGGACCATTGGATTTTTTACTTAATTTTCAAGACTTGTGAACCAAGATGCATATTTTAAAATTTTCCAGCTCTATTCTTGACACTGGTAGAAATCAACCAACAACCTTCTACCTAATACATTAAATAAATTTGTACCTCCTGATGAAAATTTTGGGCATTCACAATTACCTTTATTCAATGCAGTAATGATCATAGGAAAAAGACTAATAAAACCTGAATTCTTTGTTAGCTGACTGTGTATGGCTCTGTATCTTTCAAAATCTAAGTGGTCATTTAGAGATGTTAAAATAGTGATTTCAGGTGAAATAGGTGTTAAATTGATCTACTAAATAGATGCACAGAACATAATTAAATTAGAAATGCTAGACGAACTTTTAGTGAACATAAAGCTTTTCTTATTATAATTGTACTAGTTGATTTTTAAAAAAGTTTTGATTATGTTTCCTGGTCAAATATCATTAGCATATAATAAAGGTATCATGTGGCGTACATCTGTGTCAAAATTACTGTGGGCTTTGGGGTTCCCTCGCTGGGACTAATACATAGTTGAGCTAATTAGTCTTCTATTTTTCTTTTAACAGCAAGGCCAATGAGATATTCTTATTTAAAATGGCAACATAAGAATTATTTTTTTCTCCAGTGGTCATATTTCATAGGAGGTATTTTTCTGAGCATGATATTTTAAAATCAGGTATCTTTTAATAAAGCTAATTTGCAGGTAATTGTAGGACTCTATATGTATATGATACATTGCGAATGCTACAACATTAATGAACACTTTATAACAAGTTTCTGTTCCCTTTATTAAGCATTAAAACACAAAAAATTCATAACAAGTGTGATGGTTATGGCTGATGCCCTTTTGACTGTTGCAATTTTGAAGATAACTTTAGTCAGCTGGAAAGTATATGTTAAAAGGGAATAGCTCGAGTGAAACAAATTCTTGCTTTTGTCTCCAGGTGAACTGCACTGTGAAAGGACACAAAATGCATACGCATTGCCTGAGAGAATTGCAGTATAAGATTAGGTGTTTCTGTCGAATAACTGAAAACCTCTTTCTGCTACCAGAAATATTAAAAAATTGGAAAAGCCTGTGAGTTTTTTTAAACAAGTGAAACAAGTCATTTGGTGTGTGTGTGTGTGTATATATATATATATATATATATACACATATATATAGCATCTTTGTAGGATTATACATTTTTCATGTGAGTTGTCCTGGTAGATTTCCTAAAAGCTGATGCTAGAAGGCAAATATTGCTACATGAAGGGAGGTATGACTACTCAGGTGTGTGAAATAAAGTGCAGCTAAAGCACATTTTTAAAGAAAAAACCAGAATTTAAGAAATGAAGTTCTTCATTATTTCTTATCTATTAAAAGTCTTCATTACATAGTGAAAATGGTTTACTGTTTCACTTCTTGCATTGCTTTTCAGTGAAGCTACTCTTAACATGCTTTGGTGACCCTTCTTCCAACTTATCCCCTTAGCTTGAAAGATTCTTTTCTATATTTTATATATAAATATATATGTGTGAATATATATGCATTAGAGTAGAGACAGGTCACTGCTTTCAATTTGTTAAGAAATGTTTTCATGCAATTGAGATATCAAAATATTTGTACATAATGTCAGCTTTCAGTAAAGGTCACATTTTACAATCAGATTCTGAGAGGAAATGTACAGAATAACTTCTCCATATACTCTGTTTTCACACAGTAGAATGTGATATTACATTGCTTAGGTAGAAAGCACACATTTGGTAAAAACTGTTTTTGTTGGTAATGAAAAATGCAATAGTCCAGGAACCTAAATAACTGGCATGTTATTTAATTTGATGAGCATTAAAATATGAATTACTGGCTATTGGGGGAAACACAGTTTGAATATTTTAAATTTTTAAAATTAAAAACAATGCAATAAAGGGCTTCTCTACGCTTGAGGTAGGTAATGATGCTCTGGTTCTGGTGCTTTAAATTTTTAATACTGATTTCCAACACCTAACAGACAAATCTAGTTGTTCATTTCTTAATTATGTTTCTTTTCTCTGTTCATTTTCCTCTTCCCTTTGGCCATGATTTGTTTCACTCTTCTTCCATCCTATACTCTTTCCTCTTTCCCCCTCACTGCATAAACAAAAGCAAGGCTAAAAGTGTTTAGGGAAAAGTTTATTTTTCCTTCATATTTTTCTACACAAGACATAAACTTTTCTAAGCAGCTAAAGGAAAGCAGAGTGTGTACACCTAGGTTTATTTTGCTACACTGGAATATTAGACAAAGAAACTTATGATTTTTTTTAAACTATAAATGATTGCTGAAGTGGTCATAGGGTAAAACTTAATTTGCATAATATACTTTCTTTCATACTCAAAAAATAACTCAGAACCATTGTCCTACTCTGGACAGTGAATCAGTATCACTGTCTTTTCTTGTGCAAGATGATATACAATCATTAAAGAGGGAAAATTTCATAATTATTTTTCTTGACTGATATTTTTCCAAATGGCAGTAACAATACCATTATATATTAAACATTTTAACACAGAACATATTTTAGTTTATCTGGGCCTTTGAATTCTAAATCATGATTTGTACAATCACAGGTGACATGCTAAATGAAATTTTCTCTATTTTTTTTAGAAAGCAGCCAGAACCACAAAATGATGACATAGTTTATCTTTATACCACTTATTAGCTTTCTGTAAGTTATTAAAACCAGCCAATTCCTTCAAGAAAATATAAGTAGAAAATGTAACAAGTTAAATTCTAGATGTTCAGAGAATAAATCCTTTTTAACTTTGAACAAGGAATTATACAATGTCAACTAATAAATTACAGCTCACCTTTTAGTAAAAAATAAATCAGCTAGAGTAATTTTACAAATTGACATATTGAAAATTATAAGGTACATGTTAAAGTAGAGAGATGAAGCTTACTTTTCCTTGAAGTACTCACGTATATCTCAAAAACTACTCTTATCCCTAGCCATCAGCTCAATTTTCTACTAGATTTCCATTAAATACTCTCACTTAAGAATCCTGAGTTCAGTTGCCAAAAAGCAATAACAGTGAAAATAAAGTCTGATAGGTGACCTAATACCAGATTCTACAAGAGCTTGTCATTAATTATAAGGCACAAAGTATCATACAATTCATATTTATCACCACCGATTGCCTTGACCCTCCATTTTCCTGAGCCACATTGACATCACCTGGGGCAGTCAAGTCACTGGCCACGTTTGTGAAACCAGATAGGACAGTCTTACATGCCAGACTCAGTTTCACCTGCTATTCCTTGATCAGAATAAAATACACACTTTAAGTCAAAGGGTCTAGCATTATAAATAGCTGCCAAAAGAGCCAGACAATGCCCCCTGGAAGTGTGGAAAAGTTAATTATCAGAATAAACTTTGTCCAGTGGAAAGTAAGATACAGAAAAGAATATGCAATAAACCCATAATTGCATGGGGTGGGGTGCAAATAAATCCCACCTTCTCCCTCTGTTACACGATCTGCTCTGAGGGTGTTTGTCCACACAGCTCTCCTGAGACCTTCCACGTGCTGAGCGGAAGCACCTGTTTAGTGCCATTGCTGTGAAGCAGTTATCAGTGTGAGAATGTTTAACTTGGAACTGCTGAGAATCCTTCATTACCTCACTTGTCTCGTACCTCACTCTTGGTGTCCTGGACTCATGCAACCCAAATAATCCTTGCCTTGGGGTCTGATATATGAGGAATTTGGGATGAAACACATGTGACTGGATTGAGTAAAACACAAAAAAATCATTCCAAATTTGTAAAGTATGTCTGCAGCCAGATTCAATTATTCAGAAAATGTATTGGTTTGGCCAAAAAGTTCATTTGAGTATTTCCGTAACATTTTATGGAAAAACCCAAAAGAACTTTTGGCCAACTCAATATTAATTGGGTAGTTGGGGAAGTGTTCTGCTTACTGTGGGTTAATCAGAATTGGTATCTACTCTGACTATACCTTCTACCAAAGAAGAGAGTTAATTCATGGAAACATCTGGACTGGTATGGAAAGGGGTAGGAGGCTGAGAAGTACAGACAGTGGCAACACTGTGGAATAATCATCACAAGTAAAACTAGAAAGATAGCAAAGAAAACATGAATCATTTCGGTAGAACATGCTGGCAAGAAATTCTAAGTTTCCACATACATTTTATGTTTGGAATGACATATAGTAAGAAGTAGGAATACTGAAATATTTCATCATAGACAACTAGTAAAACTCTTTCTGGAAACTGAGAAATAGATTGGGAGCTGAGAAAATAAATTTACCCTTGAGATGTGGTAGAGAGAAGGATACCTGTCACAGAAGAAGAAAAGATTCAAGACAACCCATCTACTACATCTAAAAGGAGATATGAAATTTGAGTATTGTACACAACTTTGGAAGCTGTCTTAAAATAAAATTCCACTATTGACAGAGGAACAAAGCAATTTAAATGGTATTTATAAGATTTTAAAGCAGAAAATATCTCCAAAAATTAATAAATGGCCAGAGGAAAATTTCATGAAAAAAACATAGCATTTGCAACAGATTGCCAGAAGGCATGGCATTTATGAAACTGGAGTTGGGAATCATAAAAAGAAGAATAATGTTAAAAGGCAACAGGATAAGAGAGACAGCAAGCTGTGATCAGGAAATATTATAAGAAATGAAAATGAAATAGCAGCCCTGAGCAGATGATACTGCAATCAGTGATATAAAGGATATATAACGCTTTCTCAGACATCAAAGAAAAAGAAAAAAAAATGCAAAACAACAGGAAATAAATGATGGATATCTAACAGAAAGTCTGGAAAGCCAACATGTAGATAACTGCTAAGTGTGAAGAAGAAATTAGACCAAACAAAAATGATGTAGTAATTGATGACAGAATATGAGAAAAAAAAATCTCCAAGCCAAAGAAAAACTGATACACATTGAGGGAGAGTCACTGCATTTCAAACCAAATGAATGAAGAAACACCAGGCAAATCCCAGTTAATGATTTGATCATTAAGAAAAAAAAATTAAATTTACTATTCAAGAGGAAAATGGATTACCTACAAAGAAACAATTTCGTATTCAATCTCTACAACATTAAATTCCTGAATATTATAGAATAACACCTAAAAGAATTCTTAGTAGAAAGACTAACATAAACCAAGATTTTTATAATACTAAAGTAATTTGTTAGCAAAGGCAAGAGAATAATCTTCTTGGAATTCAAATGCACAAAAAACTGTGCAAAACATAATGTTGAAATTGAATGAAAATTCATTCCAATCTAATCTACCAGGAGATGAGTTAAAATTAAGATCTTAACAATGTTCTTCCCTGGTGATGAAGTTATAACGAATCCACCTGCCAGTGGAAGAGACACAAGAGATGCAGGTTTGATCCCTGGGTGGGGA
Source organism: Oreotragus oreotragus (assembly GCA_006410675.1). NCBI lineage: Eukaryota > Metazoa > Chordata > Mammalia > Artiodactyla > Bovidae > Oreotragus > Oreotragus oreotragus. The sequence goes on from SJYX01019262.1 coordinate 438,795, forward strand.
AGATCCCCTGGAATAAGAAATGTCAATCCACTCCAGTATTCTTGCCTGCAAAATTCCAGAACAGAGGAGCCCGGTGGGCAACAGTCCATGGGGCCACAGAGCCAGTCATGACTGAGCACAGCACAACTTTAGAGTGTGAGGACACTGCCAAATAATAATTGTATCGCTCAGTTCTAAGTCTAACTTTCTATAACCAGCTTTATAATTCTGAAGCTGGGACTCTGCAAACTGCATACATTTCTCTTCTACCTGAGGCAATACCAACAGGGGGTGCTTGAGGGAGACTAGGAAGCTGGAGCAGGAAGTACTTGCTGCTTCCGGTTTGCTTATTGTTCCTGCCAGCACCTCTCGGCAACATCCCTGCACCTCAAAAAGGGCAGTTGGTTGCAGGAGGCTGCCTCACTCAATAATCAGCGATTAGCCTCATTTTGCCACAGAGGGACACTCTCAGAGGTCTGAATCCCCTCTTTGGTGAGATCCCTTCCTCTTCTGAGAAAATGGAGTTTTGGTGGCAGTCAAGAGTGCTCTTTCCTTAGAGATTAGGGTCCTAGCTCTGCAGGTTCAGATGTTCCCAATATGTTTCTTTTGTTCTTCTGGCTTAGAGTTGGTTGCTGTTTCTTGCTTTTACTAATTTACGTTGCCTCCGTGTTCCTGTTTGCCATTTTAATCCTCTAGAGCCTCTGTAACAACATTTCCCATATTATATTCTTTCAATGAAAATAGGTCATGTGATTTCTATGTTCCTGACTGAACTCAGTATTTGCTGTCACATTAGAATGGGATTGGTTCATTGCATCTTTGACCTTGAATTTAGTGTCGAATTTCTGCCAACTGGTACCAGGACTGTCCAAATTGTTACTTATCACTAGTGGTAATGGAATGCTTGCTGACAAAGTATTTTGGGAATTCAAGTAGCTGCTGAACTTGACTGTTATGGAAATAACATGGCTATAGGATGAAGGAACTGGAGAACTCTTTTAAGCTACATTGGAGAATCTACAGAAAGAAAATGTCAGTCTCAGAGCTTTAAGATCCCAGTTTAAGCCAAAGCTTAAACAGAGAACCACAGAGAATCTGTGATGACCCTAAAAGCAACTTTATTTCTTAGAGCTACAAGATTATCCTCACTGAAAATTTTAGACTCATGGATATGTTGCATAAATACAACATGGAATGAATTCAGACTTGCTAAATTTTTCCTGCAAAAATTTGCACAATGACACTTGGAATATCAAAGAAAGCTGAGGACTCATTGGTGGACTCAGAAAGGGGAGGCTCTTGAACAACCCAAGGCTGTCTAGGTCTCCCTTATCAGTATAAGCTATCTGTCCTCCCATATATTATCTGAAGATATTAGCCCTTTGTTGCTTGAAGACCCAGTAACAAGTTCCTTTGGGGCAGTTGCTCTGCAAGGGGAATCATGTTTCTCTCAGGATCTATTCCAACTCTCTTTGTTCTTTCTAGGTAAATAACTAGAAACTTGGTACATTCCAGGAGGGCAAATATGAAGGTTAATCTGGGGAAGAGTACTGAAAATTTAGTGTGTGTATATATTAACATATCAGCATACACATTGGGATTATGTATGGGAATTAATTCTCAGAAAGATCTTGGACAAACAGAGGAAGGAATATAACACTGGACTGGATAAAATCTGCTGATATTGGTACATTTATCTGTATTCTGAATTTAATGGGTTAGTTTATGCAGCTGAAAATGGCTTCAATAGTTTTACTTGTTCAGATAACCAAAACTCAGATTCAATACTGACCAAAGATCTAAATGTAAGACTGGATGGATAGCATAGAGGTTAAACCAGTCAATCCTAAAGGAAATCAACCCTGAATATTCATTGGAAGCACTGATGCTAAAGCTCCAATATTCTGGCCACCTGATGCTAAGAGCTGACTGACTGAAAAAGAGTTTGATGGTGGGAAAGACTGAGTGCAGGAGGAGAAGAGGGTAACAGAGGATGAGATGGTGGGATGGCATCACCAACTTGATGGACATGAGTTTGAGAAAGCTCTGGGAGTTGGTGATGGACAGGGAAGACTCATGTGCTGCAGTCCATGGGGTAACAAAGTGTTGGACATGACTGAGTGACTGAACAACAACGAAGGCTCGATACTATAAAGCTTAGAAGGAAACATAGGCAGAATATTCTTTGAAATAAATCACAGCAATATCTTTTTTGATCCACCTCCTAGAGTAATGAAAATAAAAACAAAAATATAAAAATGGGACCTAATTAAACCTAAAAGATTCTGCACAGCCAATAAAACAAAAAACAACATGAAAAGACAACCCTTAGAATCAAAGAAAATATTTGCAAACAAAGCAACCAACAAGGAATTAATCCCTAAAATATATAAACAGTTCATGCAGGTCTATGTGAAAAAAAAAAAAAAAAGACACAATCAAAAAGGGCAGAAGATGTGGATAGATATTTCTCCAAATAAGATATACACACAATGAACATTGGGGTGCATGTATCTTCTCAAAGTATTGTTTTCTCCAAATACAGGCTCAGGAGTGGGAATGGCCAAAAAGCACACGAAAAGATGCTCAACACCAGTAATTATCAGGGACATGCAAATCAAAACTACAATAAGTTATCACCTCAAACAGGTCAGAATGGTCATCATCAAAAAGTCTACAAGCAATAGGTGTTGGAAAGGTATGGAGAAGAGGGAAACTTTCTACACTGTTGATGAGAATGAAAATTGGTAGAACTGCTATGGAGAACAGAGTGGAGATATCCTAAAAAACTAAAAACAGAGCTACCATATGATCTAGCAACCCCACTCTTGGACTAATATCCAGAGAAAACAACACTGCAAAAAGATGCATGTGTCTCAGTGTTGATTGAACCATTATTTACATTAGCCAACACAAAGAAGCAACCCCAAAAACCATTTGCTGCTGCTGCTGCTAAGTCACCTCAGTCGTGTCCGACTCTGTGTGACCCCATAGACGGCAGCCCACCAGGCTCCCCCATCCCTGGGATTCTCCAGGCAAGAATACTGGAGTGGGTTGCCATTTCCTTCTCCAATGCATGAAAGAGAAAAGTGAAAGTGAATTCCATTGGATTTTCCAGGCAAGAGTACTGGGGTGGGGTGCCACTGCCTTCCCCGCAAAAACCATCTACAGAGAAATAAAGAAGATATGGTATATATATATGAATATTACTCAGCCATAAAAAAGAATGATATGAAGACATTTGCAGGAACATGGAGGGACCAAAAGATTATCATATTAAGTGAAGTAAGTCAGAAAGACAAATATCATATCACTTATATGTGAAATCTAATTTTAAAAATGATACATATTAACTTATTTTCAAAATAGAAACAGACTCATGGATACTAAATAAAAACTTATGGTTACCAAAGGGGAAATATGAAGGTGAGGGAGAGATAAACTAGGATCTTGGGATTAACATACATACACTACTATATATAAAATAGGTAATCAACAACCTACTGTACAGAACAGGAAACTGTTCGATATGCTTGTTATAACCTACATGAGAAAAGAATCTAAAAAAGAATAAATATATGTATCAGTTCAGTCACTCAGTCATGTCCAATTCTTTGCAACCCCATGGACTGCAGCACACCAGGCCTCCCTGTCCATCACCAACTCCCAGAGTTCACTCAAACTCATGTCCATTGAGTCAGTGATGCCATCAACTATCTCATCTTCTGTCGGCCCCCTTTCCTCCTGCCATCAATCTTTCCCACCATCAGGGTCTTTTCATATGAGTCAGTTCTTTGCATCAGGTGGCCAAAATATTGGAGTTTCAGCTTCAGCATTAGTCCTTCCAGTGAATATTCAGGACTGATTTCCTTTAGGATGGACTGGTTGGATCTCCTTGCTGTCCAAGGGTCTCTCAAGAGTCTTCTCCAACACCACAGTTCAAAAGCATCAATTCTTCGGCACTCAGCTTTCTTTACAGTCCAACTCTCACATCCATACATGACTACTGGAAAGATCATAGCTTTGACTAGATGGACCTTTGTTGGAAAAGTAATGTGTCTGCTTTTTAATATGATCTAGTGATGCTTTCTAAGGCCCACTTGACTTCACATTCCAGGATGTCTGGCTCTAGGTGAGTGACCACACCATCGTGATTCTCTGGGTCGTGAAGATCTTTTTTGTATAGTTCTTCTGTGTATTCTTGTCACCACTTCTTAATATCTTCTGCTTCTGTTAGGTCCATACCATTTCTGTCCTTTATTGTGCCCATTTTTGCATGAAATGTTCCCTTGGTATCTCTTATTTTCTTGATGAGAACTCTAATCTTTCCTATTCTATTGTTTGCCTCTATTTCTTTGTGTTGATCACTGAAGAAGGCTTTCTTATCTCTCCCTGTTCTTCTTTGGAACTCTGCATTCACATGGGTATATCTTTCCTTTTCTCCTTTCCCTTTCACTTCTCTTCTTTTCACAGCTATTTGTAAGGCCTCTTCAGACAACAATTTTGCCTCTTTGCATTTCTTTTTTCTTGGGGATGGTCTTGATCACTGCCTCCTGTACAATGTCATAGTTCTTCAGGCACTCTGTCGATCAGATCGAATCCCTTGAATCTATTTCTCAGTCCACTGTACAATCATAAGGGATTTGATTTAGATCATACCTGAATGGTCTAGTCCTTTTCCGTACTAAGTCTGAGTTTGCCAATAAGGAATTCATGATCTGAGTCACAGAGAGCTCCTGGTCTTATTTTTGCTGACTGTATAGAGCTTCTCTATCTGTGGGTGCAAAGAATATAATCAATCTGATTTCTGTATTGACCATCCAGTGATGTCCATGTGTAAAGCCTTCTCTTGTATTGCTGGGAGAGGTGTTTGCTTTGTATTCTCTGGGCAAAACTCTATTAGCCTTTTCCCTGCTTCATCCTGCACTCCAAGGCCAAATTTGCCTCTAACTCCAGGTGTTTCTTGACTTCCTACTTTTGCATTCTAGTCCCCTATAATGAAGAGAACATCTTTTTTGGGTGTTAGTTCTAAAAGGTCTTGTAGGTCTTCATAGAACCCTTCAACTTTAGCTTCTTCAGCATTATTCGTCAGAGCACAGACTTGGATTACTGTAATATTAAATGGTTTGCCTTGGAAATCAACAGAGATCAATCTGTCATTTTCGAGATTGCATCCAAGTACTGCATTTTGGAATCTTTTGTTGCCTATTTTGGCTACTCCATTTCTTCTAAGGGATTCTTGCCCATAGTAGAGGATGTAATGGTCATCTGGGTTAAATTCACCCATTCCATTCATTTTAGTTTGCTGATTCCTAAAATGTCAGTGTTCACTCTTTCTAGCTCCTGTCTGACCACTTTCAATTTGCCTTGATTCAGGGACCTAACATTCCAGGTTCATATGCATGTATATGTATATATATGTATATGTGTATATATATATATATATGCATATGTACAACTAAATCACTTTGCTGTACACCTGAAACTAAGACAACATTGTTTTAGTAAATCATCTCTATACTCCAATACATTAAAAAAAAAAACCCAAATCTTCAGTTCAGTTCAGTCGCTCAGTCGTGTCCAACTCTTTGCGACCCCATGAATCGCAGCACGCCAGGCCTCCCTGTCCATCACCATCTCCCGGAGTTCACTCAGACTCACGCCCATCAAGTCCGTGATGCCATCCAGCCATCTCATCCTCTGTCGTCCCCTTCTCCTCCTGTCCCCAATCCCTCCCAGCATCAGAGTCTTTTCCAATGAGTCAACTCATTGGAAAGTACTGGAGTTTCAGCTTTAGCATTATTCCTTCCAAAGAAATCCCAGGGTTGATCTTCAGAATGGATTGGCTGGATCTCCTTGCAGTCCAAGGGACTCTCAAGAGTCTTCTCCAACACCACAGTTCAAAAGCATTGATTCTTCGGTGCTCAGCTTTCTTCACAGTCCAACTTTCACATCCATACATGACCACAGGAAAAACCATAGCCTTGACTAGGCGGACCTTAGTCGGCAAAGTAATGTCTCTGCTTTTCAATATACTATCCAGGTTGGTCATAACTTTTCTTCCAAGGAGTAAGCATCTTTTAATTTCATGGCTGCAGTCACCATCTGCAGTGATTTTGGAGCCCAAAAAATAAAGTCTGACACTGTTTCCACTGTTTCCCCATCTATTTCCCAGGAAGTGATGGGACCGCATGCCATGATCGTTTTCTGAATGTTGAGCTTTAAGCCAACTTTTTCGCTCTCCTCCTTCACTTTCATCAAGAGGCTTTTTAGCTCCTCCTCACTTTCTGCCATAATATTAGAATATATTATCATACATGACTTGTCCACTCCTCATCACACACCCTAAAAAGTCACAAAAAACACTCCCTTCACTAAAGAATTAAGAATGACATTGGTGATAGATATTTTAATATTATTGAAAAACTGTGATTTCAAGTGAGTAATGGGGATCTCAGAATAGAGGCCATGTGGCAGAACCTAACTACTAGAAAGAAGTGGGAGCATGTACTATAATTAGCAGCAGATATTAAGTAGTCATCAAAATGTTTTGGCTTTCAGGGATCTTGCTGTACGCTCAGTTGCTCGGTGGTGTTTGACCAGGTGGTGTAGCCTGTCGGGTTCCTCAGTCCATGGGGAATTTCCAGGCAAGACTGCTAGAGCGGGTTTTCATTTCCCCATCCAGGGGATCTTCTCAGCCAAGGCACAAACCCAGGTCTTCTGCATCTCCTGCATTGGCAGTCGGATTCTTTACACTGAGTCACCTGGGAAGCCCCTACAACAACAGTCCCTAAGACTGATGGATATTTCACTAAAATATCATTTGATTATTTGACTTTTATCTGTAGAAGAAAAAATTTCAGGTCTGGTAGTCAAAAATCTGATTTAAGTCATCACAAGAGGTGACATAGCCTTTTACCCAGTTTCTGGTGCTATATCCATAGCCCCAGAATCCCTAGGTGGAAGAGTAGGCAGGATCTGTTAGCAACACTGCCACAAGTATATGTCATGAATCTTGTTCTACACTTGCCCCAAATTGTACCAGGAGAGGGGCAGATACCATATGATACAGGTGGGAGAAATTGTCCCACTGCCAAGGTATTTGAAACAAAAGCTTCTGCCATTTTGTGTCAGATTGAGAAAAAGTGGCTCAGCCAGGATACCCCTGATAAGGAGGTTCCTAATCATGGCTGCTGTGCTAGGCATACAGATGGACACATGTGCATGTCTGGTCTTGAGGGGGCTGGTGACCAGCAACTCTGACCAGAAAACTGTAATGCACTGGCAGGGCACCAAGTCTGGTGTGGGGAAGGTCAGACTCCCTTAAGGTCCATCAGACAGAGCCTCTGTAATTGCCTAGGGTTTGGGCCTAAAAGATTACAAACAAGATTTTGACTTGGAGCGGAACTTTTCAGAAGCCGGTGTTGTCTTTTCAACATAGATAAGCCAGACACCTGGCTGCAGGTTGACTGTACACCCTTTGTCTTGGTTGGGGCAGAGATCTTCCCTCATTAGAATATACACTTATGGATGTAGATATTTTTCTTTGCCCACAAGGCTCATACAAGCCCCATTATTCATTGGCTTATGAATGCCTTATTCATTGCCATGGCATAAGGAACACTGCAACGTTGCTCCTGGCCAAAGAACTCATTTCATAGCAAAATAAATGTGGCAATGACTCATGGAATGTGGAATTCACCACCATTATCATAAGCTTTGTGATCAAAAGCATCTGACTAGGTGGGCTCCTGATGATCAAGTCATGGCACTCTAGATGGGTGATACCAACCTAACATTTTGGGGGACTGATCTTACAGGATATATAGTATGTACTCAGAAACAAAGACCCATAGCATTGTTTCTCTCAAAGCTACAATATGTGAATCTAGGAATCTAGGGATGGAAATGGAAGTGGAGCCTCTCAGTATTAAAACAACATACTTGAAAAATATTAGCTTCCTTTTCTCCAGTTTTGATCTCTGCTGACTAGAGATCTTCGCTTCAAATGGAGAAATGTTTTTCACCAAAGGACGCCGGAAAGGCAATGACTGGAGGTTGGAAATAGTAACGAGTACTAGTAGCAATTAAAGGTTGAAATGATTATACATAAATGGAGCTTAAAATGAAAGGTAATACAGTAATTACTCAAATGAAAATCTATATTATTAAAAATATGTTATACCTATAATCAGTACCAGAAATACCAGCAATATTGTCAAAGTCTGAGTAGTGTGTATGCATGCAGAATTATCAGGAAGAGTGTAAAATTCTCCTGATTAAAGAAGACACAAACATATTTTTGATGAAGACAATTAAAGTTTAAAATACTCTTCAAAACTTTGATAGTTTTTTTTTAAGGATTATAAACTGGATTCATTTTCTAAAGCATTGGAGAAAATTTTTTAAAGAGTATAAAGGATATACATTATTTTTTCACATAAAATGAGAGAAATAGGAAATAAATGTACTTAAAAATTAAGACTATAAATGATTAACATAGTCAAAGTATATCCCTTAAACTACAAATGAAATTAGGCTTGACTCATAACATTGATTTTAAGATTTGATTTTTTAAAAATTTAGCTACATGCTGTTCTTGAGACATTCTAAAACAGACACACAAAAATTCAAAGTAACACAATAGTCAAATTATGCCAGCAAGTGTAATCAAAAACAGAACATGTGTTGATATTATATCGAATGTATTAATATAATATGTAAACTAAGAAAAAGTTACTTCATCTAGGTTAGGTAGTTGTGATGAGGATTAATAAAATGATGCACCTATAGTATTCGCCACTCAGTGGATTTCAATATTCCAAATAATACTTCTGACAGTTTCATTATATTTATACTTTGAAAAAATACAAAAGAGCTCAAAGAGATTCTAAGACTTAGGCTTTAAAGAGGTGACTACATCCATTCTATTACTTTCTCTATAATATGCTATACAGGTAGCCTTGATTATTTTATTTGCTATAAGCTACATAGCATGTGACTCTGCCTCCACATATGAAGAATGTGCTTTGGATTCTAAAAGCACAGAATCTAGACTCAGAACAGAAGCGTCAGTTTTCTGGTGCTCAATTTTTTGTCCAGACTATATGGATAAATATCTCCACATTTACAAAAGTTAACAACTATTTGGACCAGGGAAAATTTGAAAAGGATTTTCAGAGGTGATTGTAGACAAACGTGAATGAATAAAATCATTGCAGTCAGTTTGAAATCTTAAATATCCAGTTCCCAGATGACAATTTATTAAAATCCCTTTCGACTTTGAAAAAAAGATTAGAAAAAATAATTGCAAGTATTTTTAGAGGCTACATTAATTGGATATGTTCTCATAACTCTAGACATACTATTATGGTCAGCCTCATTTTACTGGTGAAAAAGATGAGAATTAAATGTATCCAGGGTTACACATCTTGTATGAAATGAGCTAAAAGCTGTGTCCAGGCAGAGAAATTGTCAAGCTCAGAGTACTCAACCAATACACTGCGTTGCCCTAAAACTCATTAAATACAGAAATGGATGGATTAAAAAATTAATTTCTTTTTTGTCATTTGTTTATATATCAACTGAGATAAATCTTAACAATGTTGGGTATCTACTCTGTTGATAAGGTTTCAACTTTTGGTGAAGGTTTTCTTAGGCAATTATTTGCTAATCCTTTCTTCCCCAGTGGTACTCTGCCCTTATTTCTAGTCTTATTTCTTACCACACTGTCCTACTTTGAGGCCTTAGAGAGCTACTTGGAACCTATTCTTCAAAAAGCATAGAGAGGGACCCTACTTAGTCTTGATTTATTCCTGTTTTAAAGGTATTTTAGGTTTGGAAACTTTCAATTATGTCATGAATGGGGAAACCTCTCTTAGGACTGGAAGAGAAAAAAATAAAGTGATTTTAATTTTTTGTTCCTTAAAACAAGAAAGAAAGAATAAAATTATTTTTCAATTATAGGCTCTGTCTTGGCCTAAGGAGTTGTGATATTCAATCTCTGAAGAATTTGGCTTCCCAGGAGTGGAAATGTCAAATTTAAGCTATAGAACTCACTTGAATTAAAGCAAATTAGAAAATGCATAATTTTACTAGGTTCACATCATTTTGTTTTGGCAGAAACTTAGTTATATGCCATTGATTGCTTTTTTTGCACCACAGTACCACAATCATTTCCCATTAAAGTAACTGGATAGTTACACTTTTTTTTTTTTTTTTTTAAGAGGTGACTACATCCATTCTATTACTTTCTCTATAATATGCTATACAGGTAGCCTTGATTATTTTATTTGCTATAAGCTACATAGCATGTGACTCTGCCTCCACATATGAAGAATGTGCTTTGGATTCTAAAAGCACAGAATCTAGACTCAGAACAGAAGCGTCAGTTTTCTGGTGCTAAATTTTTTGTCCAGACTATATGGATAAATATCTCCACATTTACAAAAGTTAACAACTATTTGGACCAGGGAAAATTTGAAAAGGATTTTCAGAGGTGATTGTAGACAAACGTGAATGAATAAAATCATTGCAGTCAGTTTGAAATCTTAAATATCCAGTTCCCAGATGACAATTTATTAAAATCCCTTTCGACTTTGAAAAAAAGATTAGAAAAAATAATTGCAAGTATTTTTAGAGGCTACATTAATTGGATATGTTCTCATAACTCTAGACATACTATTATGGTCAGCCTCATTTTACTGGTGAAAAAGATGAGAATTAAATGTATCCAGGGTTACACATCTTGTATGAAATGAGCTAAAAGCTGTGTCCAGGCAGAGAAATTGTCAAGCTCAGAGTACTCAACCAATACACTGCGTTGCCCTAAAACTCATTAAATACAGAAATGGATGGATTAAAAAATTAATTTCTTTTTTGTCATTTGTTTATATATCAACTGAGATAAATCTTAACAATGTTGGGTATCTACTCTGTTGATAAGGTTTCAACTTTTGGTGAAGGTTTTCTTAGGCAATTATTTGCTAATCCTTTCTTCCCCAGTGGTACTCTGCCCTTATTTCTAGTCTTATTTCTTACCACACTGTCCTACTTTGAGGCCTTAGAGAGCTACTTGGAACCTATTCTTCAAAAAGCATAGAGAGGGACCCTACTTAGTCTTGATTTATTTCTGTTTTAAAGGTATTTTAGGTTTGGAAACTTTCAATTATGTCATGAATGGGGAAACCTCTCTTAGGACTGGAAGAGAAAAAAATAAAGTGATTTTAATTTTTTGTCCCTTAAAACAAGAAAGAAAGAATAAAATTATTTTTCAATTATAGGCTCTGTCTTGGCCTAAGGAGTTGCGATATTCAATCTCTGAAGAATTTGGCTTCCCAGGAGTGGAAATGTCAAATTTAAGCTATAGAACTCACTTGAATTAAAGCAAATTAGAAAATGCATAATTTTACTAGGTTCACATCATTTTGTTTTGGCAGAAACTTAGTTATATGCCACTGATTGCTTTTTTTGCACCACAGTACCACAATCATTTCCCATTAAAGTAACTGGATAGTTACACTTTTTTTTTTTTTTTTTCATTACGATAGTGGTTGTTTTGATTAAATTAACCCAATCCCAATCACTGATTCATTTGATAAACAGCAGAGTCACATGCCAAAGAGAAAACAAAAAGTGGAAGAAGCATTATATAATTAACTAGGGCGTTAGTATTAGTGTTGTTTAAAGAAAAAGGACAAAAGAGAGCTACATGTGGATATCAGAGTGCGTTCCTTCTGTCTAAGTAGGTGGTCTTTGATCACTGCCCCTACTTCCCTCCACATTCATAACCTATGTATAGCCATAACCTACACATCTTTCTTCAGATTTTTATGTCTCATCTGTTGTTACCAAGCCAATCCTGGCAGAGGTGGGTACAAATTAAGACTCTTTAATAGTCAGTTTTGCCTTTCTCCAAGTCACATGACCACATAATATGAGATAATATGAGATACATACTTGGGTATTCTGTCTAGGACAATTCTAAATGGAATGGGACTCTGAAATAATACACAAAATGAGGACAAACCAGAACTGTCCTGGTAAAACCCTGGATATAATTTTAACTTCAGTTTTGTACTGTACAATTTTGCATTGCATGAGACCTATCACGTGTGTTAACTGGCCCTTACTGGGTCCTCCAGGATTTGGTTCCTTCAGTCTCTTCCGTCTCAGTGACTAGGCTAGTTGCTTCCAAGTCTCAGTTCTTTTCATCTCCATTGTGCCAGTTAAGCTATTAATACTGAGTTTTTGCCTTGATCTTTAGTCTCAAATTTGATCTGAATACCCTTCATGTTCAGTGTCAAAATCTTGCTGGCAGCTTCAGCCTAAGAACTTGACTTCTTGCCTTAAACTCAATAATCTTCTGTTCTTGCACTAGAACTTTATATTTAAGCACCAACCCAGAGGCTGAGGCTTGTCCCCTCCGACTAGTCACTTGCCTGAGGCTTGCAGCTCCATGTATCCTGGTTTCTGTTGTTATTGTACTCTAATTCTCACACATTGTTTTTGACTAAGTTTCTATCAAATCTCTCGCTCTCTCTCTCTCTCTCACGCACACACACACACACATGCACGCACTCCGTCCATGGCCTACGTAACCTTGACGGAACAACTATTCAGCTTACCGAGTGACAAATTTTACTAACAACCTTCTAAGACTATGATAGGGATAGTTTGGAATATAGAGATAAGTAGAGATTCACTCATGGTAGGATGAAACTTCCTTGACAATACCCAGGGTAAGTTTTATTGTTTTGTTTTTTGCTGATGAGTTTCTAAATTTTTTAACTGATTAAACAGGCTGACTCAAAGAGCATAAAATCCCTATTGTGAACTTCTGCTTTGTGGTCACACAAACAAAAAAGTAGTTACATTGGAAGCCAAGATAGCAAAGTATCAGAAATAACTTTGAGATCTCAGGCCTACTGATTAGGATTATGATGATTCTCTTAATTGGAAAATACAACACTGGACTTGAAGCAAGCTTTACAGATAACACATGTTTTGTATATTCGAGTTTGAGGCAGTGATGGGATGCCATTTAGAGGATTAGAAATTTAGGTTTCGAGAAAGGCTGAAGTTAGAAAGGTACAAATGAGAATAACTTTTATAGAGGCAACTCTTGAACAAATTTGATTGTTAATCATTAACTGTGGGCTGGACCACAAGAGACCCCAGCTATAACTGAGACATAGAATTGGAGCAGGTTGTAATAGCTTCTTTGGAACACATTAGAGGAGAGGAGTTTGAGAGATGTAACCGTTGCCAGCCAGTAGTTACAGTTTTCAAGCTCTTATGAAAGAAAGCAACTTACCCCAAAATGTTCAAGTACCAAATTTCAAACAGAGAAATAATGTGTATTCAAAGAACTTGGAGCCATGACCATAAGTATAATAGGAAAATGGGAGGAGGGAGGGGGGTTCATGTTTGGGAGTTCGTGTACACCCATGGCGGATTCATATCAATGTATGCCAAAACCAGTAGAGTACTGTAAAGTAAAATAAATAAATAAATAAATAAATATAAAAGTAATGGAAAACCTAAAAAAAAATAAAATAAAATTAGTTGGTGCCAAGACAATTCACTGAGGAAAGGAATAGTATTTTCAGCATATAGTGCTAAAACAATCGAACATCTACATGCAAAAGAATAAACTTGGGCCCATATATTATACCATATATAAGCATTAACTCAAAATGGATCAACAACCAGTTTGAATGCAAAAAGAGAATCAACTCAATGACATGATTTTGAGCAAACTCTGTGAGATACCAACAGTAGAGGACAGGGGAGCCTGGTGTGCCACAGTCCATGGGGTCACAGAGAATCAGACATGAATTAGTGACTGAACAACAATAAAAGCTAAAAGTATTACACTCTTAGCAAACAATGGCATAAATTGTCATGACCTTATATTAGTCTCTTAAATATGGCAACAAAAGAAACAGTGATAACAACAAAAATTGATAGACAAAATGTAAAAGCTTTTGTCGTCTAAAGGACAACATCTGAAAAAGTGAAAAAGACAACTACATTTAGGAAAAAAAAACTTGTCAAATCATATGTCTTATAAGGAACTTGTCCCAGAATATATAGGGAACTACTACGACAAAGCAATAAAAAATAAAACAAAATATGGGCAAGGGATCTGGATAGTTATCTCTACAACAAAGAGATACATACTGTTAGCAGGCACATAAAATGATGCTTACATAATTAGCCACTAGGGAAATGGAAATCAAAATTACAAGATATCTTTCACAAGAATCAAGGTAAACATAATGGAAAAGGAAAAGCGACAGTAAGTGTTGGTAAGAATTGGAGAAATTGGAACTCTTATACACCGATAGAAAAAAAGGTATGATGGTACAGTCACCTTGGGAAAGAGTCTGGAATTATCTCAAAAGGTTAAACATAGTTACCATATGACTCAACAATTCTACCACTAGGTATATAACTGAAAGAAACAAAAATATACATTAATATAAACCCAAATGTTCATTGCAGCACTATTTACAACAGCCACATCATGGAAAAGCATGCTCATCAACAAATGAATGGATAAAGATGTGTTACACATATACAATGGAATATTACTTAACCATAAAAATGAACAAAACTTGGTCATTTATAGTGATGTGGATGGCCCTAGAGTTTGTCACACCGAGTAAAGTCAGTCAGGAAAAGAAAAACAGATATTGTGTATTAATGCGGAAGGGAATGGGAACGGCACCAATTAGTGCTTTAATGAGTGCTGTAATGAGAAGGGAATGGCAACCCACTCCAGTATCCTTGCCTGGAGAATCCCATGGACTTAGAAGCCTGGAGGGCTACAGTCCGTAGGGCTGCAAAGAGTCAGACAACTGAAGTGACAGCATACACACACACACACACACACACACACAAACACACACACACACGTGGAATCTGAAAGAAATGCTGCAGATGAACCTATTTTCAGGGCAGGAATAGAGACACACATGTCGTGAACGGACATGCAGACAAGGTACAGGGAGAGAGTAAGATAAATTGGGGGATTAGGATTGACATATATATACTACGATGAGTGAAACAGATGGCTAGTGGGACTCTGCTGTAGAGCACATGGTGCTCAGCTCAGTGCTCTGTGGTGACCTAGATGGGTGTGACAGGGGGTGCGAGGGAGGCCCAAGAGGGAGGTGATATATGAATACATATAGCTGATTCACTTCATTGTACAGTAGTAACTAACGCAACATTGTAAAATAATTACACTCAATAAAACAATTGTACACAAATATTAATAGTAGCATTATTCATAATAAACAAAAGTGGAAATATCTGAAGTGCCCGTTAATTGATGAATGTTTAAACCAAATGTGGTATATCCTTACAATCAATGCATTTGACAATTAAAAAAATCAAATACTCATTCTTGCTACAATTTTGATGGACCTTTAAACATTACCATAAGTGAGAAGTCATTGAGAAAGGACCACATATTCCATTTATATAAAATGTCCAAAATAGGAAAATATATGTAGAAAGTAGATTGCTTAGGGTTGTTGCCTGTGGGGGGTGGGGCAGGGGCAGGCAAGGGGAATGGGAAATTATGAGTAAGGACTGTGGCATTTCTTTCTGGGGTGATGAAAATGTTATAAAATTGCTTATGCTACTGTAAAATTGTGTACCACTCTGTTACACTAAGAACCAGACTAATATATTCTGAGTGACTTGTATGATATGTGAATTACATCTCAAAAGCGAAAAAGTTTTAAAAAGTCTAGTCAAAAATGGAGTTATAGTGAATGTGGACACAGAAAGCAGGTTTCAGGAAGGTGATGAAGTTTTATTTCTGTGAAACAACAGGATCAGACAGATACCAAAGGCAGAGTATTATGCTGCTAACTGACACAGAATGTGTACGAAAATATCTTTTCACTAGCAGAAATATGGGCTTTCCTGGTGGCACAGATGGTAGAGGATCTTCCTGCAAAGCAGGAGACCCAAGTTTGATCTCTGGGTTGGGAAGATCCCTGGAGAAGGGAATGGCTACCCACTCCAATATTCTTGCCTGGAGAATCCCATGGACAGAGGAGCCTGGCAGGCTACAGTCCATGGGGTCACAAAGAGTCGAATGAGTAAGCACAGCAAAAATAAAATGTTTGTTTTAGTCCATTCAAGCTGCTATAACAAAAATATCATAGTCTGGGTAGCTAATAAACAACAAGAATTTGTGGGCAGATTTGGAGTCTGGTTAGGGTCAATTCCTGGTTCACAGACAACTGTCTTCTCCCTGAATCCTTACATGGAGGAAGCCGGGAGATAGCTCTCTGGGATCTCATGCAGAAAGACACTAATTCCTTTCATGAAGGCTCCATCCTCATGACCTAATCACTTCCCAAAGACCCCATCTCCTAACACTATCACCTCAGGATCAGGATTTCAAGTTATGTGTTTTAGTGGGATACAAACATTCAGTCCATAGCACTGATTCAGTGAGTAGTTTCAATTAGCATGAAAATTACATCTTCTAAAATAAATGTCAACTATTCTACATCAAATCTCCTCCCTCTTATCTTCTCTCAACAGGGTTTGAGCCAGCCTCTGTAACTTTTATGTAATTTTTGGCTATTAGAAAAGTCTACTTTTGGTGTTCAAGAATTAGCCACTTAAGTTTAAAATTTAATTCTCACATTTAATGCCAAGCTTTTTGCCTCCCTTCTACCAGGAACAGAGGTGGAAAAGAGGGAGCTGTTGTCTGGTTCTCAGACATATTTTCTTCCTCATTCCCTTTGACCTATTTTCTACCCCTTCTCACTTCTCCCCTACCTCATCTCACTACGTTTTAGCCATGGCTGTCTTTGGGGTGGTGATGAAGGAAATGAAGAAAGAGCAACTGTGTAGTGCTTTGGAGCAGACTCTTTGGTGCACAAAGAGCCTCAGGGGCGTGCCCTTTGCACTTTGATGAGGACTTGATCTGCAGAAACGTGTCATTCCCTGCCCATGTGAACTGGCCTTTATTTACCTTTTCTCTGGTCTCTTCCCCAGTACCAGTGTTACTGGCTTCTTTTGGCAAAGGATCACAATCCCCTCCACTTACTACCGTGCACTGGCTGCTACTACTTATTTATTTCACTCAGCTCCTTGGGGGAAATGTTTAATTTAACCAATCTCCACTGTATTCCCAATCCTACAAATTACATATAAGCTTTTAGTTGTTACAGGTGGGTAACTCTAACAATGTATCATAAGGGTAGCTATATAAAAACTACTGTACCTACAAGCTTGGCTTCTCCTTTTCCTGGTTTGTCTTAATTTGAGGGGGTGCAGAAAGTAATTATCAAAGACATCAGCAGATACTGTCACCCCACCTCCCGTCCTCTTCTTTGCTCCTCCTCCTCCTCCTTAATCTGCCCTTTTCTTGTTTTCATTGCTTTCTTCAAAATATCAGATGCCAGGTGAAATCCTATTCAAATCCAATGAAATCGTTGGCATCTGGAAACTATGTCTGTGCATGTGTGTGTCTTTTCTGCTTAATCGTTTCTTTTAACCTCTTTATCCTGGTGGTGGCGTGCTGTATACGGAGGCACACTAAGGACTAAATAATTGATTTCTAGCTCTTCCAAACACTACCCTGTTCTCCAGTGACTTCGGCGGCACTGGTGATTATACTTCTAGACGTACCTTCTTTGATAAAACTGGCAGTGGCTTTTTTGACACCACTAAAAATGACACTGACAGTACAGCGTCCTTCAGTTCAGTTCAGTCACTCAGTCGTGTCCGACTCTTTGTGACCCCATGAACTGCGGCACGCCAGGGCTCCCTGTCCATCACCACCTCCCAGAGTTCACCCAAACTCACGTCCATCGAATCTGTGATGCCATCCAGCCATCTCATCCTCTGTCGTCCCCTTCTCCTCCTGCCCCCAAATCCCTCCCAGCATCAGAGTCTTTTCCAGTGAGTCAACTCTTCACATGAGGTGGCAAAAGTACTGGAGTTTCAGCCTCAGCATCAGTCCTTCCAATGAACACCCAGGACTTATCTCCTTTAGAATAGACTGGTTGGAGTCCAGGAGAGTCTCCTTGCAGTCCAAGGGACTCTCAAGCCTTCAACACCACAGTTCAAAAGCATCAATTCTTCAGTGCTCAGCTTTCTTCACAGTCTAACTCTCACATCCATACAAGAGCACTGGAAAAACCAAGCGCTGACTAGATGGACAGAGTCCTTAGGGTGACCCATATGTGTGTGTAAGAAAATAAATGTCACAGTACTGTGGAAACAATCATGTTACTGGCACTTAAAATCATACCTCATCATGCCAAGGTAAAAATAACTTGGGGCAACAGATCTGACTTTGATTAATAATACTGTGGGAAACAGTGAGATTGAAACCATATATTTGTAAGTTCTTCCATCTAATTCTCTCATGCTCACTATACAGTGTGTAGCTACTCAATCTATGAGTTGGTCAGGCATGAAAAATCCTTGCTTCTCTTTATGCCCTCTTTTAGTAGACAATTTTGGATCCACAATTAGTAACTTCCCTAGATGCCAGCCAACACAGATTTTTGGACAGCTTTCAGAGCTACAGAGGAAAAGTGGGAACCCGTGAGTGGGAAGGGACACTTCAATACCATTTGTCTTCAGATTCTGAAGTATGGCTCTCACTTAACTACCAGCCAGAGAAGGCCATATGCTGGAAGAGGCACACAAATGAGAAATGAAAAGACTTTTACTTATTTTCATTCCATGTACATGTGGGGAAAAAACCCCATAATTTAACCATTCTTGAGTTTACCTGACCATGGCATACATAACTGGAAGGAGATACTGAATCTTGTTTTTATAATTTAGTACTATTATTTACCAAACTGAAACCAGGGAATGACAATCCAGACGAAGAAATTATACCACAGGATGAAATATACTAAGTCCTTGAAATTGGATTGCACCCTAAACTACTGACCATGTTTTCCAACTAACTGCTCTTCTAACTGCATGAGAAGAATATGCTTGTTGTGCACCCTGATGAAGGTAAGAGTGTGAGCCTGGTTTCAATAAATCTTCTTCTTTTTTCCCTTCAGGAAAAGTGTGAACGTAATCACCCTCCACCAAAGGTTATGCAGTAGAGTTTCCCACATTTGGAGAAACTCCAGGCTGCAATCTCACCCTGGGAAAATCACTCTCATGATCACGTAAGTAACAGTAAGTTCTTTTAGTTTTCCAGACTTGAAATCATACCTTTTCATCTTTGGGACAGAAGAAAGTCTACTACCTCACTTTATTCCCAACCCTGACTTTACATGGCTAAATTTTCCAGCATGTTCCTAATTCATCCATCTTCTTTTCTTTTCAATCTTCATTTTCATCCTTTGTATATGTATCAGGTAGACTAGCTTTCATGAACTCCACCTATCTTAACACTTCTGTGCTTGAGAATCAAATAGATCTTTCTTGTCCATCAAATCAAGTCCAATCATGTGAACTTGGCACATTATTTTGCAATAGTCTATCTACCAGCATTCGCTTCCGCTCCCATGTCTTCACCTTGTTCCACATATTTCAAGTTCTTTTCCACTTTTTATCCCACCTCATCACCACCGAGAGCATCTTCACCCACTTTGCTCCCTCCTCCATTGTTTCTCAGCCATGGTTATTCGATTTCTGTTGCCTGGATAGATTCTGATATGACCCTCTCCCCCTCACCCTGTTAAGAATCATAGTTTTTATTTATCCTACTAGACAGAGATTTGTAAAGCTTTGCTTTCCTTGATTTACATTATGAAAGCTAAAGTTATTGGTTTTGATCTCTTCTTAAATACAAAATTGTTGTTATATTGAAGATGAAAAATTTTTTCATATAACTTTTCCTCTCCACTTCAAAGAAGCTGATATTCTTCCTCTTTCGAAAATCATCAAGATACTTACATCCTTGCATGTCAGCATAATCTTAGTCTTGCCTGAATATCATCTTTATTCACCTTTCTTTGAACTCCTATGGCACTTATAAATGACATACGTTTATTACTTATTTCTTGTGTGCTATTTTTAATTCTTCAGTGAAATGAGTAAACTTCTTAAGAATATCAGCCATGACATATTTCTCAATATTTTCTTCTAGCTTAATGCCAGGCATATGATAAATGTTTAAGTTCCTATTATCAATTCATTCTGTTCAATCGTTGGGAATTTCTATTAATGTCATAAAAATGTGACTGTCTGAATTATGACTGCCCACTAGTGTTTGTAAAAACCAAACACACTGATAATCTATGTATTTTTAGAAGGAAAATTACAGTCTCTAGGCTCTGGGCAAATTTTGTACACATGCAAAAATACTCAGAAAAATAACATTAGGGATAATGAACTGTATGTTTCTGAGTTGAATGAGGTTTTCAAGGTAATCACTACCATATATTTAGTGACAAGTTCTCTCAATGCCTAACAGTTTCTGGGAATCTGTGGATGGTTTACTCATTAAACTGTTGCTTACAATCTATTCCCAACTTGTTTTTCCTACACTAATTTATCCCTTCACAAATTATCCGTGGTTCAGAAAAAAAATGTGTATGAGAAATACTTTCCACTCATCTTGCCAAACCTGTTAAGAAACATTCCATTTGTTTCTTCCAAAGCTAATGTTTACCTTTTCTAATAGACATGACTTTCATCTGAAGTCTGATGTTTTAGTTTTCATTTACCACTTTAGAAGTAATATTTTGACCATGTTATATAGGTATTCACCACCATTACCTTCACTGAATTCTATATCAAATGAGATTATGAAACAAATCACTGGAATATACTGATAAGAAATAAACTATTTTCAAACTGTTTTAGCATGCACTTAGAGTACCCTGCATTTTCATAGGTATAGGGAAAATTCTACAGTGTTAGAAAAATGTCTTTTATTTATTTTTTTGAGAAAACAAGCTTTCTTTTCTAAATAAAGTTAAATAATATATTCAGAAATGATATTCTCCTGTCCTTGGTTTTTAAGTACTCAAGGAAGAACAAATGCCTTCTGGAATTTTACTCAAATGAATTATGAAATATATTACTCAGAAGGAGTTTTTTTTCTTTTTTAGGAAAAAAAGTAAACATGCTATTTCATTTCTTGATAATTCAAGCACACTTACAACACAGTCACTTGTTCTTTCATAGAGCACCAGGCTTGACCTCATATATGTGTAATAAATGGTCTTCCAAGATAATGAATGTTTTCAAGCATTCTTTTGACTTATGTAGTTGGCTCACCGATTATTCCCAGGGAAAATGAGGTGGAATACCTCCAAATATGCCCTTCTCACCTTCCTCCTCACACCTCTCTTTCCTGCCAAAATCTTGTTTTCACAGTTGTATTTTGTTACTGATGTCCACTCTGTGTGGTCCCTTTCTAATAAGGAAACAGAAGAAACACCCTAATTTTCTCTCTTACTGTAATTTGAGACTTTCAGGAGTTTAGAGGCGCAGTGATTTGCTCTCAGTGTTGCCCTTTCTTTCTTCCTAGATGTGAGCTTATTGGATGGATGCAGAACATCAGACGCCCGTGACTGGGGGATGGAGCAGATGTGGCACTTTCCTCTAGGTGTGTTTACATTGCAGTCCAACCTTTATGGCTGAATCCTCAGATCAGTCAGTGAAACGGTTTGTTCTTCCTAACGAATTATTTAGCTGGTTAAAACAGCAACCCACAGTCCTGAACTTATAGGGTTAAAAGGTGATTGTGTAAGGATACCCTAAATTAGTGATAAAAATATGTACAGTAGTGTCAGTACACATCTTGGAAAACACAAATGTAATGTTATGTGGCTCTGCCAATGTGCAGAGAGCATGCAGTGTAGACAACATTCTTGCCTGTAATTTATCACTTGGATATACTGCATGAGAAAAGCTTTACATGAATATTTCTAAAATATTACTGTGTTGAATGAGATTCAAATTTAGGGGAAAAAATCAATTCTTTTAAAGAAGCAGATACATTGGAAATTAAAAAACAAAGCCCTAAACATGTTGAGCTTAGCTTACAACTCTGCCATTAACACATCCCTTTGGAATATAACCGAGAACAATGCATTCTCACAATGCAATAGCGCCCTTTGTTCTGCAGTCCTAGAGCACTTAACAATGAATACAGTTAAAATTAGCAACAGAGCAATAGATATCCTAAAGGAATTACTGTAGGCAAATGAAAGTAAAACAAGTCAGCGTAAAGTTTAGACTGAAGAAATGAACCACGGGGCCTTCTCTATTTAATATCATGATGTCTTCCAAGTCAGAGCCTGCATGATTATAGATTTATAACTAAATTAGAAGTTGGTTGCTAAGAACAATAAACACAACATAAACCGATCTTCATATTATGCCCTGTGTACAGGCACCAAGAGCAGGTGCAGGCATGCTAAGTTACTTCAGCTGCTAAGTTGTCTCTTTGCGACCCCATGAATTGTGCGTAGTCCACCAGTCTCCTCTGTCCATGGGGTTCTCCAGGCAAGAATACTGGAGTTGGTTGCCATGCCCTTCTCCGGGGGATATTCCCAACCCATGTTTCTTATGCATGTGTATGTTTCTTATACACCTGCATTGGCAGATGTATTCTTTTTTCTATCCATGGCTCTAGGCAACCACTGATTTTCTTTTGTATTGAATTAAAATTCAATTATATGATCTATATTCGGTGTCTTGCTCCCTTCACTCAGCATGATGCTTTCAAGGCTCATCTATGTTATTCCATGTATATTACAAAAATCCATGCATTTTTATTTCTGAGTAGTATTCCATGAATACAGCACATTTTGTTTATCCATTTACCTGCTGATGGACATTTGGGTATTTGCAGTCATTAGCTGTCGTGAATAAAGGAGCTAGCTATAAATATTTGTTTACATGTATTTGTGAAAACATGTTTTTACTTCTCTTGGGTAAATACCTAGGAGAGGAGTATCTGGGCCCTATGATAGATAGAGGCTTACATGTTTAGTAACTGCCAAACAGTTTTTCAAATCAATTGCACACATTTACATTCTGACCCCATTTGTCAGACTTGGTGCTGTTGGCAATCAAAAATGTGTTAAGAAGATACTACAGTAGTTCAGGTAGACAACAGTAAAGCCCAAACTAATGTGGTAGGTTTTAAGGACAGAGGATTCGTCTTTGTAAATTATCTTTCTTGGAGGGAAATACGGACAAAACCTGGTGATTTACTGTTTACTGAATGTACTGCCATGAGGAATGAGACAAGAGTTACTCCTAGTATGCTAGTAAAGCCAGTGGTGTCAATTTGAGCTTATACTCTACCTGCAGTTGGTTTTAAGACAAACTCACCATTGTTTTGCAAACAAGTAACTCACCAGAAGTCTATGTGTGGAAGAGACATGAGAACCTCTGACTAGTTAGTGAGTCAGAAGGGAGGTATTTTGCAGTCAAACTGACAAAACTTGATTCACTAACGAAGACTCATTTGTTAGAGGGAGCGATGCAGCTTATTTTCTGTCTCACAGATTTATGTTTGGTCCACTTTCCTCTCGACTATGCTATAAGTTCTAAGGGAAAAGATATTTAAATAAAAACTTTGCAGAATTTGTAAAGCATCAAGAACCATTATCATTTGCCTTCTTTGCTTTGTCTCATCTGATTTTTTTCTTTCTTTCCCCTTTTCTGCCTTCTTTTGAGTTGACAGACTTTTGGGATTCAATTTTAATTCTTCTTCTGACTTTTAGCTATATTTCCATGCATTTTTTAATGGTTGCTCTAGGGACTACATTATGCACCGTTAACTTATCAGAGTCTATTCAGAATTAATATTCTACTTCTCATAAATTATAGGAAATTTGGAGTAACATAGTTCCATTTGCCTTCTGTCCTTTGGGCTAGCATTTTGCGTATAAACAGATTTAAAAGCCACACAAGTTATGCTTCTTTTAATGTTTAAATGTTTAAATTGAAAGAAGAAAAACATGTATTGTATTTTGTAATTTTCCACAAATCTGTCATTTTCAGAGGTTTTCATTAGTTCCTGAAGATCAGAACTTCCATCAGATATCTTGACCCTTCTGCCTGAAGAACTTTAACATTTCTCCTAGCGATCTGCTGGTTTTAGATTCTCTCTATTATCCTAAATATAACCTTAAAGTTATCTCAAAGTGTTTTCATTTACTTTCATTTTGGAGGGGTACTTCTCATGAAAAAGAAAATTCTAGGTTAACAGATTTTAGTGTTTCTTTCATTACTTTAAAGGTCATCCAGTTGCTTTCTGATTTTTTTTTTCTTTTATAGATGAAAAGACAGATACTATCTATATCATTAGAACCACGTGTGTAATTTTTCTCTGGATGATTTCAAAATTTTTCTTTTTGTCTTCAGATTTCAGCAGTTTGACAACATGTACTCTGTCTGCTATTCTTGGCATTTATCCTACATGGGTCTGCTGAGATTCTTGAATTTGTAAATGAATGGTTTTCATCAACTTCAGGAAGTTTGGGGTCACTATTTCTTTAAACAGACTTTTTCCCCCCTACTTCATTCTCTCTTCTTCCAGGACTACGATAATATATATTTACAACAATTGTTTGACTTTATCCCACATTTTGCTAATACTCTAATTTTTCTTCAAATTTTCCCTCTGTGTTCTTAAGATTATACAATTTCTATTGATCTTTCAATTTACTGACTTTCATTTGCCATCACTAATCTGATGAGTCAATTTAGTATACTTTTAATTTCAGTTATTATACTTTTTTAATTTGAAAACTTCAGTTTCCATTTGGGATCTTCTTTATGGTATTCTTTTCTCTGCCAGGATTTCCCATCACTTCATTTATTTAGCTATGATTTTAAGTCCTGAGCATATTTATACTAGTTGTTTGCCTGCTAATTCCAAATATGGGTCATCTTGGGTTCAGCTTCTATTCATTGCTCTTGTTTCTGTTTCCTATTTCTTCAAATGTTCATCAGTTTTTGACTGTGTGTATTTACCAAGGGATATAGTCAGTTCATATGTCATACATATTATATCTATAACATGATATATAATATTTATATTATATAACATTTGTATGATATAGAAATACTTGATCATCTTCTGTCTCTCTAAAGCAAGTTTATTTCATTCTAGCTGGAAGTTGATTTGACTGGAGTCAAACTCTGTGGTCTTTCAAGAACTGATTATCTTTACCTAATTTTGGCTCTTCTCCAGTGTCTTCAAGTATCAGTAGATTTAACTTTTTAACATTTTGCTTAAATTTTATATGGTTATTTATGAAAGGATAAGTCTAACCAACCTGCTATACCATGAGCAAAAGATGAATGATTTATCTGGTATGATTTTAACACCTTATAAAGGACAGATATTTCCTCCCCATTTGCCCTAGAACTACCTGAAATTTCAGAGAAGGCAATGGCATCCCACTCCAGTACTCTTGCCTGGAAAATCCCATGGATGGAGAGGCCTGGTAGGCTGCAATCCATGGGGTCGCTGAGTCAGACACAACTGAGCGACTTCACTTTCACTTTTCACTTTCATGTATTGGAGAAGGAAATGGCAGCCCACTCCAGTGTTCTTGCCTGGAGAATCCCAGGGATGGGGGAGCCTGGCGGGCTGCCATCTATGGGGTTGCACAGAATCGGACACAACTAAAGCGACTTAGCAGCAGCAGCAGCACCTGAAACTTTAGTGATTTGCAGTGTTGTTTATGCTACTGCAGCAGGTCACCAGCAGTGCCAGCTCTACATCATACCTGCTAGCATCACAAGGAACATACTTTGGAAAAACATTATTTTTTCACTTGAATATTACGTTGGCATTTTTTGTTTTCGGTGTCATCTCTCTACTCCTTTAGACCATAAGCCTCTCTCTTTTGCCTTTTTCCTCTTTCGTAATGATTAAAGCATCTGGCATCCAATAAGGTCTTACTAAGAGCTCCTCGTGGAGAAGGCAATGGTACCCCACTCCAGTACTCTTGCCTGGAAAATCCCATGGATGGAGGAGCCTGGAAGGCTGCAGTCCATGGGGTCGCTGAGGGTCGGACATGACTGAGCATCTTCACTTTCACTTTTCACTTTCATGCATTGGAGAAGGAAATGGCACCCCACTCCAGTACTCTTGCCTGGAGAATCCCAGGGACGAGGGAGCCTGGTGGGCTGCCATCTATGGGGTTGCACAGAGTCGGACATGACTGAAGTGACTTAGCAGCACAGCAAGAGCTCCTCGAGGGAAGAAATAACCTACTATAATAGAGACACGACTGAAGTACTAAGAGCTCAACTGATGTAACTCCCTCTGGAGAAGCTAGGCATGTTTCTGAGAGGACACTGGGTCTTAGAGAAAGAGTAGAGTTTGACAGAAAATGTAGTAGGGCTTTGCTCCTTAGATAATGGTGAATTAACAAAGTTTAAAATCTAGATGACTTAATTTTAATTTTAGAAAGTTAGATCTGACAACAGTGTATAGGATAGATCAGAGATAACTGGAGGCACATGAAAGTAGGAGATTATTCCAATAATTGAAGGAAGACATAATGATTAAGGTAGTGATCAAATAAACAAAAAGTAATGGTGATAGTTGAGACTCATTTTTCAGTTAAAGTAGGATTTGGTGAGCAGTCACATCTGGACTGTGAAGAAGAATCGTAAGACTGAATCAAGGATTTCAGCTTAGAGGATTCAGAGAATGTTGATTCACTCATTCATTCAACAAACATTGAATGACTACTGTATTCCAGACAACAATGTCCTAGGTCCTGAGGGTATATCAGTGAATAAAATAGACAAAAATACTCCCTCCCTGAGGGAAGCTGACAAAAATAAATAAGGAAAAGTATGTCAGATGGCTTTAGGGATATTTAAAAATAAAATAAAAGAGGAGAGGAGGATAGGCAATGCTGCAAGCAGATCATATTTTTGAATAGGTGATCAAGAGAGATCTTACCTAGAAGAGATCAAAAAAAGGGGATGGTGAAAGAGTCAGTGATGCAGTTATCTGGGAGAAGAGGATTACAGGCAGAAAAAAAAAAAGATAACAGCAAGTGTAAAGACCTTGAGATATGCTCAGTTATTGCAACAAAGAAAAGAGCCTTAGTAACAGATGTCTGTGTGAATAAGCATGTGTATACAATAATGAGAAATGCTGGCTTCTCTTTTAGACAAGCTAGACATGAGGTACCTAAAGGAATACTCAAATATAAACAGACTAACTTATAAGGCTCCATCTAGATTAGGAGCAAGATCTGTGTAGGAAAACATTGGAAATCATTGTGAAATGCTGTAAGAACTCTGAATTCAGTGCTCATTCCTCCATACCAGGAGGAAGCAGTTTTAAAAAATAGCACTTTTATGTGAAAAGTGCCAATTTCTGTCATGTTGACAACTGCATTAAAAAAAATGGTTTGAATATTAGAGTTAGTCCTAAGGCTGGCACATTCCATGGACTTCATAGAAAGAAAACACATGGTCACAGAACTATAAAGTAAGCTCATATAGGCCTAACCCTTACATGCTAAAATCATAGGCTCAGATGTGGGTTATGCTGATTATCAAAAGGTC
Organism: Oreotragus oreotragus; assembly: GCA_006410675.1. Classification (NCBI taxonomy): domain Eukaryota; kingdom Metazoa; phylum Chordata; class Mammalia; order Artiodactyla; family Bovidae; genus Oreotragus; species Oreotragus oreotragus. The sequence continues at coordinate 466,296 of SJYX01019262.1, forward strand.
ATTTATCCTATGTCATTAGTGTACTTGACATGAGAGTGCTACTGTAGCTTCAACTGTGGTAGGAAAGCAGGCCTAATGGCCAGGGACATCTGGTTTAGCAGTTCCTTCGAACTCCAGAAGGTACACTCCAGATATATACAGCCTGTACACTCCTAGAACTGGATGTGGGACATTTTATTTATTTTTTCACTACCATTTTGACATCTAAGAAAACAGGAACTTGCTAAGAACAGGAACAAGAAAATCCTTCTCAATTTATTACAGCATTCTTGACAGTTTTAATTACCTGACTACGACTAATAAATGTTTAGTGTAAACAAAACCAAGTACTTGATGAAACACCATACAGTTTATGCATTCTTACCCATTTTGCCCACCAATCACTGAATAGAGGCTTTGCTACAAAAAATTCTTGCTGAGTTTCTGTACACATGCTTTTTCCAAGAGAAAATGTGTTTGAGGTAGCCCAATAACTGAATAACCCCAATAACTTCAGAATCTCATTAAATCTGAATATGTGTTTATTTGAATCACTCTGCTATAGGAGGAGGGTGAGGGTGGGGTAGAAGAGTGGGTAGACTACTTTGGAGTCTCCCACAAGGGGTGAGATGATCATTTTCAGGGCTGAAGCAACAGCAAATTCTACCTGAGCAAAGGATTTGCAAAACCAGCCCTGGATAATGTACAAAGCCAAAACCTAAGCAGGCAGGGAATCAGAAAGGCTAGAGGTGAGACAAGGGCAAGTGCAAAATGGGCACAGAATCAAGAGTTTGGATCCTGGGAGAGAAGACAAGGCATGAACAGGTCAGGACCAAAGGTGGGTTATTGAAATTGGACTCTAACAGTAAAATAGATATCAGCTGTCGCTTGTGATTTGCTATTAGGGAGCTTGGCACTTAGACAGGCTGTTAAGGATTTGTTAGTAAATGTGAGGTATTGTAAGAGACATTGGGGGAGTTAAGGTCTTTTGTATATTCTTTTCATTAATCAGGAGTGGGAACTTATGTACACCCATGGCAGATTCATGTTGATGTATGGCAAAACCAATACAGTACTGTAAAGTAAAAAAAATAAAAAAATAAAAAATCATTAAAAAATAAAATAAAAATAAAAAAAGATTGACAAAGATTTCATAGATAAGATGCCTAGAAGCATGAAAACCCAAAAAAGAAAAAAGAAGCTTCATTGAATTAAAAAAAAATCATCTCATAACCCTCTGCTTTAGGATTTTCCTTTATGTAGAATGTCCTTAGTACCTAGCCATCCCATGAATGACTGAATTTTTTACTTTTCATTCAAATCTCACCTAAAATGTAAGCTCAACCAAGAAGCTAGACTATACAAAAAAGCCATCTAGGATCTCCTCTATAACATCTCTTTATAAGACCTGCCAACACTAGCCTCCTTTCCCTTTTTTTTCTCTATTCCTTCATTTCCTTCCTTTGTCCACTTCCTTGCAGTAGACTGCAAAATCCATAATGTGTGAACCTTGGCTGACTCATTTACTATGGTAGCTGCAGCACATAGAAGGATATGTGATTTTAGTTAAATTCTGGAGCAAGACAAAGATGCCCACTCTTACTTCTTCTATTCAAAATAGAATTAGAAGGCTGAGTCACAGCAATCAGACAAGAAAAAGAAATAAAAGCTATCCAAATTGGAAGAGAAGAAGTAAAACTGTCATTATAATGAAGATGACATGATACTTTATATGGAAAACCCTAAAGACTCCATATAAAAACTACTAAAATTGATAAATGGATTCAGCAATGTAATAGAATACAAGGTTAACAAACAGAAATCAGCCATATATATATATATATTTTACACTAACAGTGAAATATCAGAAAGGGAATGGAAAAACACAATACCTTTTAAAATCACATCCCCCCCAAAAAAAACTTATAAATAAACTTGACCAAGGAGGTAAAAGACTTCTATGCTGAGAACCATGAAACATTAATAGAAGACATTAATAGATGATTCAAAAAAATGGAAAGATATTTCATGCTAAATTGGCCACACTATCCAAAGCAATCTTCCAATTTAGATATTTATCAAATCACCTATGATATTTTTCATAGATCTAGAACAAATAACCCTAAAATTTTATAGGGAATCATAAAAGACCCAGAATTGCCAAAACAATCTTGAGGGAAAAGAACAAAGCAGGAGGCATAACCCTCCCAGATTTCAAACAATACTACTAACTACAGTAATCAAAACAGTGTGGCACTGGCACAAAAACAGACATACAAATCAATGAAACAGCATGGAGAGCCCAGAAATAATCCCATTCATCTATGGTCAATTAATCTTTGACAGAAAAAGGCAAGGATATAAAATGGGGAAAAAACAGTCTCTTGAGCTAGTGGTGCTAAGAAAGTTGGACAGCTGCATGCAAATCGTTGAAGTCAGAAAATACCATCACACTATGCACAAAAACAAACTCAAAATGGCTTAAAGACTTAAACATACAACATTACAGCATAAAACTCCCAGAAGAGATCACAGACAAAATATTCTGACATAAATTGTACTTGTGCTTTCTTAGGTCAGATTCCCAAGGTAACGGAAATAAAAATAAAAAAATAAAAAAAGAGGACCGAATCAAACTAACAAGTTTTGCCCATCAAAGGAAATCATAAACAAAACAAGAAGACAACCTATGGAATAAGAGAAAATATTTACAAATAATGCAACTGACAAGGGCTTAATTTCCAAAATACACAAATAGCATGTATGACTCAAAAAGAGGAAAACAATCCAACTGAAAAATGGGCAGAAGACCTAACTAGATATTTAAATACAAAAGGCCAAAAGGCACATGAAAAGATGTTCAACATCACTAATTTTTAGAGAAATGCAAATCAAAACAACAACGAGGTACTATCTCACTGTGCCCAAAATGACCATCATTAAGAAGTCTACAAATAACAAAAGCAAGAGAGGGTGTGGAGAAAGGGAAATACTCCTATACTACTGTGGGGATGTAAGCTGGTGCACCCACTATGGAAAATAGTACAGAGGTTCCTCAAAAAACCTAAAAATAGAATTCTCACATGATCTATTAATCCTACTCCTGGGTCTAAGATAAAACTATAATTCAATAAATCACATGTACCTCTATATTAATATATTCATAGGAACACTATTTACAATAGTCAAGACAAGGAAACAACCTAAATGTCCATCAACAGACAAATAAAGATGATGCAATATACATATACAATGGAATACAAATAGCCATAAAAAAGAATGAAATAATTCAGCAATAAGGATGCAACTAGAGAAATTTGTATGCAGGTCAGGAAGCAACAGTTAGAACTGGACATGGAACGACAGACTGCTTCCAAACAGGAAAAGGAGTACGTCAAGGCTGTATATTGTCTCCCTGCTTATTTAACTTCTATGCAGAGTACATCATGAGAAACACTGGGCTGGAAGAAACACAGGCTGGAATCAAGATTGCTGGGACAAATATCAATCACCTCAGATACGCAGATGACACCACCATTATGGCAGAAAGTGAAAAGGAACTAAAAAGCCTCTTGATGAAAGTGAAAGAGGAGAGCGAAAAAGTTGGCTTAAAGTTCAGCATTCAGAAAACAAAGATCATGGCATCTGGTCCCATCACTTCACGGGAAATAGATGGGGAAACAGTGTCAGACTTTATTTTTTTTGGGCTCCAAAATCACTGCAGATGGTGACTGCAGCCATGAAATTAAAAGATGCATACTCCTTGGAAGAAAAGTTATGACCAACCTAGGTAGCATATTCAAAAGCAGAGACATTACTTTGCCAACTAAGGTCCGTCTAGTCAAGGCTATGGTTTTTCCAGTAGTCATGTATGGATGTGAGAGTTGGACTGTGAAGAAGGCTGAGTGCCGAAGAATTGATGCTTTTGAACTGTGGTGTTGGAGAAGACTCTTGAGAGTCCCTTGGACTGCAAGGAGATCCAACCAGTCCATTCTGAAGGAGATCA
>SJYX01019262.1:486462-503331 GCA_006410675.1 Oreotragus oreotragus
CTTGCCATCTCTTGTTTGACCACTTCCAATTTGCCTTGATTCATGGACCTGACATTCCAGGTTCCTATGCAATATTGTTCTTACAGCATTGGACCTTGCTTCTATCACCAGTCACATCCACAACTGGGTATTGTTTTTGCTTTGGCTCCATCCCTTCATTTTTTCTGGAGTTATTTCTCCACTGATCTCCAGTAGCATATTGGGCACCTAACGACCAGGGGAGATTCTCGTTTGATATCCTATCATTTTGCCTTTTCATACTGTTCATGGGGTTCTCAAGGCAAGAATACTGAAGTGGCTTGCCATTCCCTTCTCCAGTGGACCACGTTGGATGCAAGTGAAGTTTTGATTATTGAACAGTTATATAGCTTACATTTTATTAATTTTAAAAGGGGAATGATGGAAAGCATGTGGAGAATAAAACTGATGAGAATTAGAAGGAAAAAAATTAACTCATAATTCAAAATATTTTGAAAATGGAAAAAACAAACTACTAGATAATAAAACTAAAATGTATATACATATATATAAAGTAAAATAAAACCCTCATAAACTTTACTAAAATAAATTTAAAAGTACAAAGTAGAAGTAAAAAAAAAATTCTGCTAAATTCCACACAATGCCTTGAAGAAATCACTAACATATTATGTCGATGACCACTAGACATCATGTTTTCATCACTGAATGTTTAGTACCTAAAGGAGGGATGGGTTGGGAAGCTTACTAGAGAACTAATCATTAAAGAGTGTCAAAACATTATTAGGGCATCAAAATATCTATGGAAACATCAAGATGGCTAAAATGGTATCACCATACTTCTTCTCAGGAAGAATATTCTATGAGGCAGAAAGAAATATGGGTTGTGGACTGGAAGATGGAATAAAGCATGGTGGATTCTCTTATGCAGTGGGTATATGTCTTTTGGCTCTTTGACTTTGCTGAAGGAGATGTTCACCTATGGAACCAAACTGATTTACACTAAGAGAGGTACTGAGCTCCATCTCAGTCTAACCATCCAGAATGATCATCCCTTTCAATTTTCCCTCATGACATCCTCAGCCTTTACTCTTAATGTATGGTAAACAAATATGTAAAAAGAATCACTTTTTAAAAATATACGAGTGATAAAGACATGCTTGAGCGTCCCACTGTTCTTTTGCCCCCACAATAGGTAAACATGGCTAAACTAATATTTTCTGGTATTGTCACACTGGAATAATTGAAGCATTTTTCAAATCATCTGGAAAGAAACCAAGTGTTAAAGAGGCTAAGGGAAATTGCATTTGCTTGTGAAAAGTTTGATTCTATGAGTTCATGACTTTATATGGACATAGGTTATGTAGGAATATCCTGACACCTCTAGAATGTTTTACCCACAGCTAGTTAAATTCTGGCAGTAAGAGCCCATACATATTTATTGTAGAATGTAGGATTTGTGAATGTGCTTGATAAACAAATACGATGATAAGTGCAACAAAGCATGACTCAAAAAGCATTTATAGGTCAGACTGTTAGGATATATCAGGTCTCTGATTTATAAGGAGTAGCTAGAAATGAATTTACAGGATAGAATACAGCATTTACTGCCTGCAGAGTACATAAAATACTAATATGCTCTGTACCAGAGAAGTTTATGTGACTTTTATTACAGGTACTTGGTTGTTTCTGTGTGCTTGACAGTTATCTTTTAGGGTCATTGTGATACTCATTTTAAAAATTAATACTCTCAGATCACATTTGCATCTAAGTATCAGGTAAATAACATATTGTGAAAGATTACACTATTAATGAGAATGTTTTTATAAATGTAATAGCTATGAAATCGTTTTATGATTTGTCATCTAAGTAGTGCTATTAGAATGAAAGCTTATAAAGATGACTTATTCCTCGCTTTCTGAGCAAATTTTTCTCTTTTTATATAACTATGTGTTTCAAAAGTACTTTGCATAATAGAATTTCTTGGTCTAAGATTAATAATCTTATGTGTTTACTTATGTATTCAATAATAGTAATGTTATATTTGTATAGTGGTTTTAATGTTCTGCTTTAACATCTATTATGACATGCTGTAATTACAAAAGTCATACAAATAAATCACTTTTTAGGATAATTTTGTATAAGCTTTAAAAAATATAAACATTGAGTCAAATGTCTGAATTCAAATTCAGTTTGGGCTTCCCACCTACACAAAAAACATATTACAATGCCTAACATTTACTGAGTACTCACAACAACTAGCCATTGCGTTTTACATAGTTTATCCAGCTTAGTCCTCACAATGATCCCTGGCATGGGTACCTTTACTGTTTTCTTCTTTAAAAGTTAGGAAATTGAGGTTTAAATAGATTAAGTAATTTGTCCAAGGTTACACAGCTTATAAATGACAAAGCTAAAATAATGGAATCCTGGCCCACCTGATCCCAAACCCTGATTTTAATCAAAACATTTGATTTCATCGCTTTAAACAGAGTGACTAGGAACATGGTTCCCACAGAATCACACTTTGTTGTCAATGATCCTGCCTACCTGAAACCTAAATTGTGAACTTAATGGGAGCCACACGAGGACCTTAATATTAGTTTATTGCTTATATCCATCACTTCCTTTTGGAAGAAGATTTGCCACAAGGTTTTGCCATAATCTCCATTCTAACACTAAATAGAAAATAAAAGTTCTGAAAAGAAGACTCTGTTTCTCAGTTTTAATGTTACTGATTTCTCACCCTCTAGCTCTAAATGAGGGAAGTTAGATCTAGAAGTATTCACCCAAATACATTTTGGGAAATAAGAGTCTTAGAGTAAATTAAATAGGGCAGCCCAAGGAAGCAGAGTGCGGGAAAGACATTCAAACACGGTGTGTGGAGAGCCGTAAAGACTGAGCTGATGCTCGTCTGAGTAGAAAATAAGGGAAGTATAAAGACTAGAGGAAAGTTATGGGAAAAGGGATTGGATGAACTGAGCAATTTAGTTCTAAGGAGGCAGTTGTAAATTTGTCAAGGAAAGAAATGAGCAGAGAGTAGTTAACATAACCAGGTTTAACAATGTCCTAGGAACTTTATGTGTCTTGTGTGATTCACTGAACAACCTTGGTAGGTAGGAGTAAGCATCACGATTTTATAAAGAAGGAATGGGCTCAGACAGGCAAAGTAACTATGGCTAGTACGTGGTATTATATTTAGGCCAAGGACCATCAGACTCTAGAACCCATTTCTTTTCCACTGCCCTGAATATGAGAGTAGTTATGTAGTGCCTGTAATTAACAACTAAGTATATGACTACTTACAGAAAACATGCAGGACTGAACAATAATATACTTTAGGTCAGCTAAATAAATGGCCAAAAATGTTCATACCTTAATAGAAATAAAAACAAAAATAGACAAATGGGACCTGATTAAGTTTACAAGTTTTTGTGCAGCAAAGGAAACCATGAACAAAAGACAACCTACCGAATGGGGAAAACTATTTGCAAATGATGCAACCAACAAGGACTTAATTTCCAAAATATATAAACAACTCATACAACTCAACAACATAAAAACAAACACCTCAATCAAAAATTAGGCAGAAGAAAATTAAAATTGAGTAGTCAAAAGATACAGTAATCTCACTACTGGGCATATATCCAGACAGAACTATAATTCAAAAAGATACATGCATTCATATGTTCATCGCAGCATTATCACAATAGCCAAGACATGGAAACAACCTAAATGTTCATTAACAGATGAATGGATACAGAATACATGGTACATATATACAGTGGAATATTACTCAGTCATAAAAATGAAATAGTGTCATTTGCAGCAACATAGGTGGACCTAGAGATTATCATACTAAGAGAAGTCAGAAAGACAAGTCATTTATATGTAGGAATCTAAAATATGACACAAACGATCTTATCTATGAAACAGAAACAGATTCACAGGCATAGATAGGAGATTTGTGGTAGCCATGGGGAGAGGCGTGGAGAAGGGAATGACTGGGATTTTTGAATTAGGAAATACGAATTATTATATATAGAATGTATAAACAACAAGGTCCTATCATATGGCATAGAGAACTATATTCAATATCCTGTTATAAACCANAAAGTAACTATGGCTAGTACGTGGTATTATATTTAGGCCAAGGACCATCAGACTCTATAACCCATTTCTTTTCCACTGCCCTGAATATGAGAGTAGTTATGTAGTGCCTGTAATTAACAACTAAGTATATGACTACTTACAGAAAACATGCAGGACTGAACAATAATATACTTTAGGTCAGCTAAATAAATGGCCAAAAATGTTCATACCTTAATAGAAATAAAAACAAAAATAGACAAATGGGACCTGATTAAGTTTACAAGTTTTTGTGCAGCAAAGGAAACCATGAACAAAAGACAACCTACCGAATGGGGAAAACTATTTGCAAATGATGCAACCAACAAGGACTTAATTTCCAAAATATATAAACAACTCATACAACTCAACAACATAAAAACAAACACCTCAATCAAAAATTAGGCAGAAGAAAATTAAAATTGAGTAGTCAAAAGATACAGTAATCTCACTACTGGGCATATATCCAGACAGAACTATAATTCAAAAAGATACATGCATTCATATGTTCATCGCAGCATTATCACAATAGCCAAGACATGGAAACAACCTAAATGTTCATTAACAGATGAATGGATACAGAATACATGGTACATATATACAGTGGAATATTACTCAGTCATAAAAATGAAATAGTGTCATTTGCAGCAACATAGGTGGACCTAGAGATTATCATACTAAGAGAAGTCAGAAAGACAAGTCATTTATATGTAGGAATCTAAAATATGACACAAACGATCTTATCTATGAAACAGAAACAGATTCACAGGCATAGATAGGAGATTTGTGGTAGCCATGGGGAGAGGCGTGGAGAAGGGAATGACTGGGATTTTTGAATTAGGAAATACGAATTATTATATATAGAATGTATAAACAACAAGGTCCTATCATATGGCATAGAGAACTATATTCAATATCCTGTTATAAACCAGAATGGAAAATAATATGAAAGACATATCTATATCTATATATACATATAGTATATAAATAGATATATCTATAGAGCAACTGAACTGAACTGATATATATATATAACTGAGTTGCTTTGCTGTACATCAGAATTTAACATCGTAAATCAACTATATTCAACTGAAAAATGGTCACGCCTTTAAAATTTAAAAAACTATTTTAGGTTGTTCTTCCTATTAATAATAACGAGAAGCTTCTATTCTTTGACTGCTGTGCATTAGAAATTCAACTTGTTTGTACATCTGCTGCTAAGTCACTTCAGTCATGTCCGACTCTGTGCAACCCCATAGATGGCAGCTCACCAGGCTCCCCCGTCCCTGGGATTCTCCAGGCAAGAACACTGGAGTGGGTTGCCATTTCCTTCTCCAATGCATGAAGGTGAAAAGTCAAAGTGAAGTCACTCAGTCATGTCCAACCCTCAGCAACCCGATGGACCGCAGCTTTGTACATCTAGACAGACCCATAACTAAAAAACGTCATAGTTATATTAGAATCCTTTATTTTCTTTTTCACGTTCAGTTGGAAGCCAAGTTACATGAGCTTACTTCTAAAATGGCTCTTGAATTGTTCTGCTCCTTTCCATTCCCATATCTAATATTCTGGGGAATGTCATTGTCATATCTTATCTAGACTGTCAGATGCCTGCTAACAAGTTTCTGAGCACCACTCTTCCTTTACCCAATCTCTTCTCCTACCTGCCACTCTACTTATTAATAATTATTCATGACTCCCTCTTACAGGAAAATTCTAAACACCATATGTGGAAAATAAGGCTTCTCACAATCCAGCCCTCTATTTTACCAGCCTTATGCCTTGCTACTTTGTTCATAAACAGCAATGTTTCTGCCCACCTGGATTTGGGTACTGTCATGAGCTTTGAAATTCTGAGATTTTTACCCTATTTGTAAGCCAACACATTTACCTGTAATAGTTTCATGAGTTTTGTCAAAAGACAAGAGAGTCATAGGTCAGAGACAAAGGACTTCATTACTTACAACAAGAGCAGAAGTCAGAATATGTGTGTTTTGTTTGTGTGTTTCTTGCATTGGTTACCGAAGTCCCAATTACCATATAGTGACTCACAAGTGCAGGTGACACCTGCACATGCACTGGGTTGCATTTATAGAGGAGTGAAACTTGCCACTCCAAAATATCTCTTTGGCATGTGCATTATTTTCAGCTAAAAATAACCAAGGCCTGAAAGGCTCAGGAAGAAACTTTGACTTCGCCCCTTGCCCCTTGAAGAATTTAAATAGAGGGCCTATTACAGGAATATAGCACTTACCAGAGATATCTACAATGCATATGGGCTGGGTGTTGGGGACATTAACTAGATCAGATTCTACTCTGTGTGGAATGGTCTCTAGTTAGCCCAGTAAAACTTTGCTTACCAAACATTTGCCTTTCTGTCTCCATGTGAATTTCATTTCTCACATTTGAAGTTCTAACGTTCTCTTTTTAACTGAAAATAGTATTTAAGGTGAGGGTTTCAGCCATTTTTGTGCATTACTCAACTTTCCTAGGGTTTTTCCATGTATATATATATTACACTTCTATTTGTTTATCTCTGTTCATCTATCTCATGTCAATTTAATTCCTAGACCAGTCTCAAGAACCTAGAAGGGGAGAAAAAAAAAATTCTTTTCCATGACAGCTTACAGGAGAAAAAAATCTGAACTTAGAGTTTTTAGTGTTTTCTAATGGATAGTTTTTTTTTTTTTCCCCCTCTGGAGCAATAAATTCATCTTTGTTTTGCTGAGCTATGAGTATGCCTGCACTTGGATCTGGAGAGAGACACCATATCTGTCTCATTTTCCTGTAAGTTTAAGGGGAGTGGTGATCAAACCATGGTAGTAGCAGTCTGGTGAGGAATGGGGGACCCAGCAGTCAGTTAAATAAAAGAATCTTGCAATAGTTTGGAAGATCTGTGCCAGTGTGTTTTTGTTCATGAGGAAACCTCTAGGATGGCTGTTAAACCATAGGTCTTTATGTCCCTGCCTCTCCATTAAGATTCTCATTTATTTTCATCTTATCCCCAACCAAATAACAGAGTTGCCACTCTCCTTCCACTGCCAAATATCAGCATGCCCATAACTGTAGCTATAATGCCATGATTTTTTTTCAGTTATTATCTCCCATTTGCATCCAGATCATTCATTTAGAAACATCAAATGCCAGAAGGACAAATGCATTTTTATAAAACTTGAAGAGAAAAGTTACACCTCCCACACTGGCCCAGGTGGGCCACTGTAGAAGACTTGGCAGGCAGTGTTCTTAAATAAGTATTCATTATCCTTATAATCTAGATTCATGTAGGCCCAGGAAGAGAGTCCAGGAGACTGAACCATAATAAAGCTTGAGGCCCTTTTAAACAGGCTGACACTCAGAGGTTATAGCAACCAGCTATTTGGGGTTACTGTTAGGTGAAATAAAGATGAATCATGTCCAGGAATGGTCAGCAGAATGATAGTTTCTTAAGATAAATCCACATGAATTCCCAGCTTTTTTAACCTGCTCAGTACTCATGAAGCAGATGAGAGGAAAAGATCCCTTTTAGAGACAATTAGCTCCAATGACCAAACTGCCTGATAACACTGTGGACAAGGGGGTGGTGGTAAGGGATGTAGAGTCAGAAATTCTTTTGACTTGACATTTGAGGAAGTCCTTTCAATGCTCAGTAATATCAGATCCCATGGATGCACGGAAGGTCTATCAAATATCTGGAATACAAGCCAACAATTGGGTAGCTTTTCCAATAAAGGTCAAGCATTGCCAGAATTATCTTGTTTGAAAAGGCAAAAATATAACACATGTTTTCAAGGACCATAATGGTAGGGGTAGAGTCAAATGGTCTAAAAAAAAAATCAACACCATATCTAAAAATGTGTCAACATTGGTGAGCTACTAACAATAGCCCCAAGAGGGCAATACAATTNCATTGCCAGAATTATCTTGTTTGAAAAGGCAAAAATATAACACATGTTTTCAAGGACCATAATGGTAGGGGTAGAGTCAAATGGTCTAAAAAAAAAATCAACACCATATCTAAAAATGTGTCAACATTGGTGAGCTACTAACAATAGCCCCAAGAGGGCAATAAAATTTCTGATGGATTCCATCTATTGGGAGTGAGAGAGAGCAACTCCCCTTATAATGTGTCCTCTCTCACTGTGAGACAATTGGATCAGTTGCGGGTAAGCGCCACAGCCTTCCATACGTGGGAGCACGTGTGTGTAAACAAAGCATCTTTCATTTTGTGCTTAGTCTAATATGGCTATGGATGTTTACATTCCCATTAAGATGGATCCACTGCAATCATGGTAATCTAAGTGGTTCAGGCTCTACCAGCAGCTTGATTCCTGTGGGTCTCAGCAGAGAAGTAGCACTTCCAGGGGGTATCTTTATGAATGACCCAGACAGTTTGATCAAAAGCCACGATTTGTTGTACAGCCTCAAAGAGGAGTATCTTTTATTTGCTTCTGTAGTTTTCCAAGACTAAATATTGGCAACAGCCCAAGAATTAGTCAAATATAACCAGATTCATCAAGGGGTATAGTGATGAAAACAGCTTTGTGCTGTGCCCACTGAGCAGAACAACTTTATCTCTTTTGGTTCTGTAATCACGGATACTGAGTTGAGCAATTCAGCAGCTCAGTGAACAAATCAAGATTCAGGCTAGCCAAACCATCAGGGAAGCAGGCTTAGGCATTTTGGGTGATCTTGGTCAAGAAGAAACAATAAGAACCAGACACGGAATAATGGACTGATCTGAAATTGGGAAAACAATACATCAATGCTATATTGCCACCTTGCTTATTTAACTTATATGCAGAGTACATCATGTGAAATGCTGGACTGGATGAATCACAAGCTCAAATCAAGATTACTGGGGGAAACAGCAATAACTTCAGATATGCTAATGACACCACCCTAATGGCAGAAAGCAAAGAAGAATGAACGAGCCTCTTGATAAAGTTGAAAGAGGAGAGTGAAAAGGGCTGCCTTAAAACCTGGCAGTCAAAAAATGAAGATCATGGCATCCACTCCTATCACTTCGTGGCAAATAGATCGGGAAACAATGGAAACTGTGACAGACTTTATTTTCTTGGGCTCCAAAATCACTATGGTTGTTGACTGCAGACCTGAAATTAAAAGAAGTTTGCTCCTTAGAAGAAAAGCTATGACAAACCTACTGGTGTATTTAAAAAGCAGGGACATCACTTTGCTGACACGGATCCACCTAGTTAAAGCTGTGGTTTTTCCAGTAGTCATGTATGGTTGTGAGAGTTGGACCATAAAAAAGGCTGCATGCTGAAGAATTGATGCTTTTGAAATGTGCTGCTGGACAAGATTCTTGAGAATGCCTTGGACAGAAAGGAAATCAATCCTGAATATTCATTGGAAGGACTGATGCTGAAGCTGAAGCTCCAATACTTTGGCTACTGGATGTGAAGAGCTGACTCCATGGAAAAGATCCTGATGCTGGGAAAGACTGAGGGCAAGAGGAGAAGGGGACAACAGAGGAGGAGATGGTTCGATGCATCTTCAACTCCACAGACATGAATTTGAGCAAACTCTGGGAGATAGTGAAGCAAGGAAGTCTGGCATGGCATGCTAAGTCCATGGGGTTGCAAAGAGTTGGACTTGACCAAGTGACTAAACAACAGCTGTGAATCTAGGGCTTCCCAGTTGACTCAGTGGTAAAGAATCCGCCTTTCAGTGCAGGAGATATGGGTTCAATCCCTGGGTAAGGAAGATCTCCTCGAGAAGAAAATGGCAATCCACTCCAGTATTCTTGCCTGGCAAATCCCACAGACAGAAAAGCCTGGTGAGCTACAGTTCATGGTGTGGCAAAGAGTCAGATATGACTGACCAACTGAACACACAATAGCTGCGAATCGAGAGCCCCACTGAGCCGGCATCTTTGATTCAGGTGGCAAAGTGGTGGAAGTGTCCCCCAAACGGACGTACAGTTTCCATTATTTCATATAAATCTGACATGCTGTGACTGTATTGCTCTCTTCTTGGCTATACCATTTCTATTTCTGTTGGGTTCTTCTTAACTTTTTAGTCATTCAATCTAAGCTGACCTATCCCCAAAAGCTAATATTAGACCAGAGAGTTACGATGCCTCCTCAGGTCAGGTGATCAATTTCAATAGGAACCTAGCAAAAAGTAATATCTGATTGTCAACCAGTTGTACTGGCTAGTTATGTCTGGGAGGTTTCCATACTTTGCCAGAGGTTTTCATTGGCTAAACTACCAGCCATAGAGATTTAATGCTCAAAGTGGTCATAAGAGTTGAGGGGCTCCACAGATACCAGCTCTACATGCAGCTCCTCCTAATTAGAAGATTCTCCATGGGCACTTTGGGATAGAGAAGTACAAGCTTATATCATATAAGTTTGTCCCAACTGGTCCCACTCACAGTGTCATACTTCCCTCCACATCTGTTAAAACTTCTTAGATCTTATTAGCTTGCAACTCATACAGAAAAGGGAAACCTGTGGAAAATCTTTGTCTATCATTACTATTTTCCCAAAACACCATCTACCATTACGCTTTGCACTACTGTTCATGCAATTTTCTCCATCTGATCCATACTTCTCATCTCTCCCCACCTGGCAAGTTTTGTCTCTTTTAGAGCCCAGCTCAGGTGCAGCCTTTTCTGTGAAGGCTTTGCTAACCACATCCACTGGGCATTAAATCCTTTTAGAAATAGGAAATTTGTAAATAGTAGTAGCCAGTGAGGAAATGACACTTTTGAATCGTTATTTTCTTCCCCAAGGGTTTATAATGTTTTACTAGTTTTGGTTGTGTATATCTCTGGCTACATCTAACCTCTTTGTGTCTGTGTTCATCATCTTCTTCTGAAGTTCCCCAGGCTATGCTGAAGGTCTAACTTAGCAGCTGCTTCTCTGGGGAGTAGTTCAATCTGTGCTGCCTCACATGTTTTAGAGGCTTCCAGACTTCCTTCAGCAGTAACTCAATGTTTGTCTGTTGATTCTATTATTACTAGACTTCCTGTTCTACTGGAAAAGCCTTTCATTCACTCATATTTCACCATTTTCTAATGGTCTTTTTCCCCATCTCAATTTTGTTTTTTTTTTCTTTAAACAGGAAGGACCTCAGGATAGATACCTCTCCTTCATAAGCTTAACTACTTGACTCTCTCCTGGCCAAATATCCACTTTGTATTTGTACAAGTTCCACTGACTGACAAAACCTTTTACTGTGGATCACAATAAACTGTGGAAAATTCTGGAAGAGATGGGAATACCAGACCAGCTAACCGGCCTCTTGAGAAATCTGTATGCAGGTCAGGAAGCAACAGTTAGAACTGGACATGGAACAACAGACTGGTTCCAAATAGGAAAAGGAGTACGTCAAACCTGTATATTGTCACCCAGCTTATTTAACTTATATGCAGAGTACATCATGAGAAATGCTGGACTGGAAGAAACACAAGCTGGAATCAAGATTGCCGGGAGAAATATCAATAACCTCAGATATCCTGATGACACCACCCTTATGGCAGAAAGTGAAAAGGAACTAAAAAGCCTCTTGATGAAAGTGAAGGAAGAGAGCAAAAAAGTTGGCTTAAAGCTCAACATTCAGAAAACGAAGATCATGGCATCCGGTCCCATCACTTCATGGGAAATAGATGGGGAAACAGTGGAAACAGTGTCAGACTATTTTTTTGGGGCTCCAAAATCACTGCAGATGGTGACTGCAGCCATGAAATTAAAAGACGCTTACTCCTTGGAAGAAAAGTTATGACCAACCTGGATAGTATATTCAAAAGCAGAGACATTACTTTGCCGACTAAGGTCCGCCTAGTCAAGGCTATGGTTTTTCCTGTGGTCATGTATGGATGTGAGAGTTGGACTGTGAAGAAGGATGAGCACCGAAGAATTGATGTTTTTGAACTGTGGTGTTTTAGAAGACTCTTGAGAGTCCCTTGGACTGCAAGGAGATCCAACCAGTTCATTCTGAAGATCAACCCTGGGATTTCTTTGGAAGGAACGATGCTAAAGCTGAAACTCCAGTACTTTGGCCACCTCATGCGAAGAGTTGACTCATTGGAAAAGACTCTGATGCTGGGAGGGATTGGGGGCAGGAGGAGAAGGGGTCGACCGAGGATGAGATGGCTGGATGGCATCATGGACTCGATGGACGTGAGTCTGAGTGAACTCCGGGAGACGGTGATGGACAGGGAGGCCTGGCATGATGCGATTCATGGGGTCGCAGAGTCAGACACGACTGAGCGACTGAACTGAACTGATAGCATGGGAGTGAGTCTCACCCACCTTTCCCTCCGGAAATTCTCAAGTTTGAAATGGAAAGAACTATTGTTGAGCGGAATCACCAGAAAGTCAGCTGCCCTCAGGAAACAGCAAAACTGTGCTTGGTGGATGCATCCCTTGGCTTTACTTTGTCAGAAAACACTGGTTAACACAAAATGGCTATACATTCATAGTGTGTGGTAATATTTTAATTTCTTCTATGTTTAACTCTTTTCCACATATTACTGTGGCTTAAAAAATATATATAAATTCCTATAAATTTTAGAAATTTTATGTCATAAAGGAAACATCTTTGTTATTGTCATAAATATGCAGTATGCTTTTATTTCACCATAAAATTTATTTCACAAGTGTATACACTGAGGATCACTTTGGTCTTACAGGTGGGGAAAGAAGGTAATATGAATGATCTGTCTATAAGGTAATGTGAATGATTTGTCTATAGTTTTCTTCAACCCTTCTCCATTTAATTGAGGGAAGTGGAAGGGGAGAATGTATAACTAGATAAAGGAGCCTGAAATGTTTGCATCTTCTCAAAGATTACAGTAATTATGATCAACAAAGTAGGTTTATTTCACTTGCTGTACATGCACTCCTTTTCCCCCCCCTAATTAGGCTTATCTTCAAAGGATTGTTTTAATAGTTGTGAAAGTTCACACTCTCATACCTTAAGCAAATAAAAACTAAAATTACTGATGAGTACATAGTGGTTTTACGGAAAATGAATCTAACCCAAAGTTGGCACTGAATGCAGAAATTTCCATCATCTTGAGCACTGCACCCAGAGAGTCTGGGAGTGGTAGGGCAGGAAAGGGTGGAACTGTGACATCCACAGCCACAGAAATTAACTCTTTCTGATCTCTGCTGGAGGTGGCAAAGATCTGTTCTACTAGTTGCTTCAAACATGTCTTGAGGCCTCCCAATATGAGGGCCTAGACTTCTACTTCTGGATATACTACCAAGTCAGCTTTTTCTTTTTTTTTTTTAATTTCTAAATTGCATCCTTATCATTTCAAAGGTCAAGCTTATTTTCCATTAGAATGTAAGCACTGTTGAGACAATAATGACCCTTGACAACATCCTTTTGTATGATAACCCTTTGAAAAATATTTCCAAATGACACAAAATTTCTAAAAAGGCTTAAAAATACAAGTCTTTGTGGATAGGCTGGGGTGCCATCTAGTGTCACCTGCCGTGTCTTCTTGTCCAGCAGTAGCCCATAAGCCTAGGTTTTCCATCTATCATGATATCATCAGAGCCACTGACAAAGAGACTGGGCAGTATTCTCCAGGAAATTCACTGGTGGCATAACTGATCAGTGAGGGATGTTGCTTATGACTCCCCATTTTTGCTACAACATGCTTGTTGGCTTGCACCCCAGTACTGATTCTCAGTGCTGAAAATACTGAATTCAAGAGTAATTAGCTTACCCCGACAGCTTAAGGAGCTTGAAACATTTTGATTGGTTCCTTACATTTAAAAGTAGTGATTTTCCAAATGTAAACTCTAAATTTGTATTTTTTTCTTAAAAGTCTAGTACTACAGGGCCTCTGAGTTCCAGCCACTACAAAAGATGGAGCTGGATAATATGTCCCTTTAGATGGGACATTCATTTATTCATTCAAAGGAGGACAGCCTACTCTGCATATCCAAGTATATGTCTGGACTAGCCCTTGTAGGTATTTGAGTTTGACACAATTGAAGGACATTATCTCAAGACATTAACCTTATTTTTAAGAAGAATTTAACTGAAACATAATAGACATAAAATGTGAATGTTACGGTGTACATCCCACTGAATTTTTGCAAACTAAATAAACCCATGTAATTGGCATTAAGATTAAAAAACAAACAAACAATGGAATGGAATGTTATCAGCACCTAGAAATTCTTGCATGCCCTTACAGTAACTAGTCATCTCCCAAGAACATTATCCCAATGTCTAACCAGCTATGGTTTTGACCATATTTCTCGAATACTTCCTAAGTGTTTGAATTTACTATTTAATTTGATCCTTAAAACAACACTGGAAGGAGGTAGGGCTGGATATTTCATCAGCTAAAGAATACTACTTGGTTTATTCAGTGCTATCTTTGACAGCCTTCATCACGACATTCTATATTTTGGGCAGTATATTTTGTGAATAATCTGGATAAATTTACCTATAAATCCTCCTTTCCTACTGAAGTAACTTAACTTGAGACATTATGTAACAGATAATAAAACCTGACCCACTGAAAGCATCTGTTATTTCAAGCAGTGGGAGACTCCAGTATGGCCGAACTTCTCTTTCCCCTTAACCTTTTATTCACGTTGGTGTTTGGAGGACTCCTGGGTGCTGCTCTGATTAGAAATGAAGAATATACTTGTTAGAACATTGGCTGCAACCGTAGGCTTGGCTCTCAAAGTTTATATATTACTAGGGTATTGTCATGCCTCTGAAAATGCACAAAGTGTTATTATACTTAGCATGAGCCTTGCAATACTTTCATTTGGAGAATTTATTTGGATGAAAATAGCTCATTAGACCAGAAAATGCCTATTTTGTTTTCATTTCATTAAAAAAAAATCTGTGCATGTTTGCATAGCAGGTAGAGTTAAAAACCCAGTATAGCAAGATGCTGGCTGGTTTTTTTTTTCCCCCTTTCAAAAACAATAACAAAGAGGGGAATTTATATATAATATGGCATAATTTACTTGAATATAATGAATGCATACAATTTTACATCCTAAAGTATTAATTATAGAGGTATTTATAGTAATTTATAATGCATTAGAAGATTATTTTTTTAAGAGAACTTGGCCAAAGCCAACAGTAACTCTAGCTCTCATTTATAATAATGGAACAACTGCACTGAAACTTGATTTTTTATTCTAATCATATAATTGAAAAATAACATTTAACATACCCCAAACATGATGAACTCATTAAAAAGCTTTTTATTTGTTATTTTACAATATTCAAAATAATTACCTTGTTTTAAACAAAATTTTAGCCATTATTTTCCTTAGTTCTTTATAGACTAACAAATAGTAATGGAGTTGTTTCTTCAATTATGTTACTGTATATGTCCAAATAAACTGGAAATCTATTGAATTATAGTGCCCTGAAGTTACTATTTAAGAAACTCTCTATAATTATAAACTTACATGGTATTGTGGCTCTAGAGGTAACAGACACTTTTTTTTTTTTTTCTCTGTAAAAGAAGATGAAAGTTTTCCAGGGTTGGAATAAAGAAGCTGAATCAGTTGTTGAATAGGAGGCAGGTAGATTTTATGGTGCTCCTTTGGGAGGTTTTACCATATTTATTCCTACTGTACTTGCAACTCTCAACCTGTTCCTAGTTTTGTTCTGAGAAGTGGGTGTAGTGTTTTTCTGGTATTCCATTCTGATCACAGTCTACCTATGTAACCTGCAGTGTAGCTGAAGTCAGACACTCAGACAGGGCTTGATTAAAGGGTAACAAAATGGAAATGAGTTTCAAGAAGTAGATAAACTAAACTATTCAACTTATGGGGTAGAACTTAATTTCAACTTCTATTTTACTACTAGGATACCATAGCTCTCTTCTGGGTCCCCATTTGCCTGTCCTTGTAGGACAGAGGCCACAGTTGATCACTGCTCCTTGGAAACACCTTCAAAACCATCTGGAAGTCTCAAAGTCAATAGGAAGTGCTAGAGGCAGAAATAAAGCTTTTCTTTTTTATCCTTTCACTTCTCTTATCTAAGGATAAGAAATCACTCTTTTGTGAGTGATTGATCAGGAGACCTTAGGAGAAATCTTCAATTCAGTTCAATTGCTCAGTCATGTCCAACTCTTTGTGACCCCATGGACTGCAGCACGCCAGGCCGCCCTGTCCATCACCAACTCCCAGAGTCCACCCAAACCCATGTCCATTGAGTTGGTGATGCCATTTAACCATCTCATCCTCTGTTGTCCCCTTCTCCTCCTGCTTCAATCTTTCCCATCATCAGGGTCTTTTCCAATGAGTCAGCATTTCGCATCAGGTGGCCAGAGTATTGGAGTCTCTCAGCTTCAATATCAGTCCTTCCAATGAATACTCAGGACTGATCTCCTTTAGGATGGACTGGTTGGATCTCCTTGCAGTCCAAGGGACTCTCAAGAGTCTTCTCCAACACCACAGTTCAAAAGCATCAATTCTTCGGCAATCACCTTTCATAGTCCAACTCTCACATCCATACATGACCACTGGAAAAACCATAGCCTTGACTAGACGGACCTTTTTTGGCAAAGTAATGTCTCTGCTTTTGAATATGCTGTCTAGGTTGGTCATGACTCTTCTTCCAAGGAGTAAGCGTCTTTTAATTTCATGGCTGTGGTCACCATCTGCACTGATTTTGGACCCCCCCACCCCAAATAAAACCTGCCACTGTTTCCCTACTTCCCTATCTATTTGCCATGAAGTGATGGGACCAGATGCCATGATCTTAGTTTTCTGACTGGTGAGTTTTAAGCCAACTTTTTCA
>SJYX01019262.1:503894-519128 GCA_006410675.1 Oreotragus oreotragus
AGAACACTGGAGTGGGTTGCCATTTCCTTCTCCAATGCTTGAAAGAGAAAAGTGAAAGTGAAGTCGCTCAGTCTATCCGACTGTTAGCGACCCCATGGACTGCAGCCCACCAGGAAAGGTTGGTCAGCTAAAAATCTTGACAAAAGATGAGTACTGATATGCAACACAGTCAACTCTGGTCCCTCTAGATTATGGAAGTTGATTCTTTGCACCAACTTTCTCTCTTCTCTGAAGCCCTAGCCTCTGGGGAGGGTACTTACTTCACTCTCTGCCCCGTGGTAAATGGGGGTCTTTCTGTGGCCAGGTTTCTACCAGCTTTGTAGGGAGGTTGGTAGGCTGTGGTTCCTTAGATAAACAAAGTATATATGAATCAGGTCTCTTTTGATTGTAATTTATAAACACTCATTTCAGTCAGATTAAGAAAGAGAAAATCCATTGGTTTATACAGCTGGGAAGAAAATGAGGTAGTTCACGCTTTCATAGATGAATATTCAACAAGGACTGGAACGTGAGACCCAAAGCTACCTGGTCTAACCTTGTTTCTATTCGTCTCTCATCTCTGCCACTCTCTGCTTGGTTGCATTTTACGTATAACCTCTGTCAGTTCTGCTACTGAAAACAAGTTTATTTGTCTCAGTATCCATTTACTTATTCTAGGACAAGACTTCTGGTTTTGATTATGTTGTTTTCAAGAGGAAAAATAAAGCACCAATTTATTATTTAATGCTCACTGAGGGAATGGCCTATCTAGTTGACTAAATAAGTATTCTATTAAAAATAACTACATGTATTCCGCAGTGGTAGAGATATGTAAGTATAACAACATAAAATACATAATCACACATCTATAATATATAGAAGAGAATGAAACAGTTTTATTGCAAGTTGATTCAAAAGGTACTGCTGAAATCTCACTCTTGTGCATATATCCAGGCAAAACTCTAGTTCAAAAGGATACATGCAACATAGTTCTTGGCAGCACTATTTATAATAGCCAAGACATGGAAACAACCTAAATGTCCATAAGCAGAATGGACAAGGATGTGGTCTATATACACATATATAATGGAATATTACTCAGTCATAAAAAGAATGAAAGTGTCATTGCAGCAACATGGAAGGATGTAGAGATCATCATACTAAAGTGAACTGAGACAGAGAAAGACAAATTCCATATGATATCACTTACATGTGGAGTCTAAAATATGACACAAAGGAGGACATCTACAAAACAGAAACAGACTCAAAGACACCGAGAAGAGACTTATGGTTGCCAAGAGGAGGGAAATACTGGGAGCTTGGGATTTGCAGATGCAAACTAGTATAAGACTCTTGAGAGTCCCTTGGGCTGCAAGGAGAACCAACCAGTCCATTCTGAAGATCAGCCCTGGGATTTCTTTGGAAGGAATGATGCTAAAGCTGAAACTCCAGTACTTTGGCCACCTCATCCCAAGAGTTGACTCATTGGAAAAGACTCTGATGCTGGGAGGGATTGGGGGCAGGAGGAGAAGGGGACGACCGAGGACGAGATGGCTGGATGGCATCACTGACTTGATGGACATGAATCTGAGTGAACTCCGGGAATTGGTGATGGACAGGGAGGCTTGGCATGCTGCGATTCATGGGGTCGCAAAGAGTCGGACATGACTGAGTGACTGAATTGAACTGAACTGAATACATACAGGTGGATCTCTAATAAGGTCCTACTGTATAGCACAAGGAATTATATTCAATATCCTGTGATAAGTCATAGTGAAAAAGAATATACACATCTCCAACAGAATCACTTTGTTGCACAGCAGAAATTAGCACAACACTGTAAATCAACTATACGTCAATAAAATATTAAAAAAAAAGATACTGCTGAACTTGGAGTCATCTGATAGAGAGGAGGCCAAATCCAGAGTTTACTTAGAACCACGGTTCAGTGACTAGAATACTGAGGGGGTAACGCTGTATATTCCTTTGACAAATTGAAGCACCTATCAAACAAAACTGTCACTAATAAAATTTTGGTAAAAACTTCCTGGCAGCTGGAGTAGGTAGGGTAATCTTTAGAACAGCAACTTTTTAACAAAGTGTCATCTTTTATCAGGTAAAGGAAGTAGCTGTCCCTGCCCACAGAATAAGACTCTACAGTATGCATAGCTCCGTGACCTGAGGTTGGCAGCTAAACTGAGGCTAAGGTGGTACAGATGGAATGTTCTGAGCCATCTGTGAACCCAGTCAAACTCATGTTATCCTCCCCTCCCCTACTCCACCCCAGGAACTACAGTAAGAGAGAAGCAACTCTCTCTGTTCACATTCTCAGACTTGATGCGTTCTCTTTTGCAAGAGCAGATCTTTTCTGGCTGTTTACTGGGCTCCCCTGGTGGCTCAGATGGTTAAGAATCTGCCTTCAGTGCAGGAGATGGGGTTTTGATCCTTGGGTCGGGAATATCCCCTAAAGAAGGAAATGGCAAACTGCTCCGGTATTCTTGCCTGGGAAATCCCATGGACAGAGGAGCCTGGCAGGCTACAGTCCATGGAGTCACAGTCCAACATGATTGAGCAACTTGCATGTGGGTTGGCTAGAGACTACTGAAATTTAAGTGGGAAATAGGACCGTTGCACTGTATATTGTATTATGTATATTGCATTCTGTATACCTTCAAATGCATTAGAAAATGGAGCTCCACCAGGGTAAGGGGATGCTTACACTTTGTCCAGGGCAATCTGGGCTGGATCCAGCTCCCCTATTGCCTTGACTAAGTCTTTGTGCAGTTCACAGACTGCTCAACTGTATATTTTCCTCCCCTATGCAAAAATGGCGACCAAGAACTACACTAATTACAACCCTGTTTCAAAAAGACCACTCAATTCAATTTCATCTACTTATCAAATAAATTCTAATCACTTTCTAATTTCTGGTTGTCTTTTTTTTTTCTTCATATTTAAGCATATGTTTAAAAGTAAGCTTTTCTTAAATTTAAGATAGACCCCATTCTCAAAATAACTATAAAATAACACTACATCTATTTAAAATAATAGTACAGAAAAGATGAAGAAGAAAGGAAAGTCTCTTTCATACCTGTCCCATCTTCCAGAAACAACCACTGAAGGACTAGGCACTGGGGTTTAATAACTTGCCCAAACTTTAACCACAGTGAGTAAGAGCTTAATGCCAATAACTTTGACTCAGGAAGTTGCTAAAACTCTACACTCCATTACCTCTTAAGCACTTTCCATCTCTTCGTTTTTTTCCTTTGAATTTTTCTCAGTTATTGCCTCAGGAAAAAAACTCATCTCTCTTACTTTTATTCTCTCTTCCTTTTGCTGATTGGGAATCCCAGATGATCTCGGTCAAGTCAAGCAAGTACAAGAATAGAGCTAATGAAATATCTTCATTAAATAAAAGGAGAGTTTTACCTTTTGTAGTGAAATTAGACAATATCAGGAATCAATGGTATCAACCTTAAAATATCTTGAATCCTCTTCAGAATCTATAATGACATCTTCTACTTCTCTTATAATTAAAATTTTAATTTAATTTACTTAAGCACCAATGTTCAAGGGAAATTTCTTATTAAATTTTATTGTACTTCTTATTTTCCAAATGTATAGCAAATTTTACCTCACTTTATATGAATGAAATTGAACACTGCTTCAGACTTCTTTCTTAAATTCAAGTTATCTTTTGGAACATATAATGTACATAAAGTATGGGATAGAATCATAAAAGCAGCTTTATTTCAATCTATTTGATTGATTTATAGAAAGTGTTTCATTTCATTGTAGTCAACATCACATACACTTCAGGATTATATTGTACTTAGTTTAATGCTTTCTGTGTGTCTTCTTATGCTATTATGTATTTAATTTTCCTATTGTATTTTGAAATTCTCAAGAGCAGAACCTTTTCTTGGTTTACAACATAGATTATGTTGGCTTATTTTTATATAAGTTTAATACATTTTAACAAATGTTAGTCATTAGCCATCAGATGTGAAAATCTTTTCTGCAAGAGATATTTTTAATAAAGTGATGTGACATATTAGAGACTTACTTAGGATGAGTATTTAGTAAGTTTTACTAATTTTATTAAAAAAATCAGTGATAAATTTTGGGAGGAAATTGGGTAAAAGCTTCAGTCCAACTCTTAGCATCCTCTTCCTGATTCAGATCATGTCTAGCTTTTGCTTTCCCTTTGCATAATTAAGAAGTGGGGACCTAGGAAATGTTGATCTACAGAGTAAAGTTTCCTTCCTTGAAGTAGAATGTGCTCTATGAACTGATACAACATACTTTTTCAATTTAGCTGTGAAGTAGGGATGTTATTCATTACAGTTATTACTATATAGATCCAGATTAAATGTGGACTTAAGCTCAATTCATAATATTTAAGTTCTGAGTTTTTTTTAAGGCACGTGATTATCTCCATGGATTCAACTTTTTTCAACACTGTATTTTATGAATGTATGTATTTTAACTTGCATAAACAGTATATTTCTTTAGATCTTATATTGCTTCCTTTTTTCTTTTGCTTCATTTTTTAAAGATCGAACCATGTTTGCTATGTGCATTTCTAGTCCCTTGCTTCAAAGCAAGGCTCCATATACATTCACAATATTTTGCTTATTTATTCTATTAGTGACTAACATCTTTGATTCCAACTCTGCCACCATCACTAATGTGACATGTTCTTCTAAATGTCCCCTTAAGCAATTGTGTAAGAGATCCTCCAGGGATATACCCCAGAAACAGACTGCTGGGCTACTGGTTATACCACTCAGGTTTTCACTAAGTACTGCCAGATTGCTCTTCAAAATGACTGTACTAGTTTTATTTCCACATTTTGGCTAACTCTTGGTATTACTCCACTTTCTATTTTTTACAAATCTAATAAATCTGAAGTGGCACTTTAATTTGCATTCATTTCTAGTAATTAGTCAGGTTGAGCCTTTATAAATACTTCTTAGCTGTTAATGTTCCCATCTGCGAATTCTTCCTTTTACTCATTTTTTTTCCTCTAAGGTTTCCTGTCTTTTTCTTGCACTTTTGTAAGAGTTCTTTTTAGAGTGGAGATATTCATCCCTAAATAAGCTTTGTCTTTAAAAGACTTCAGCCTTCTTGGTCTGTCAATCATAAGTCCATGGTAACTAATGAAAAGAAATCCCAAATTCTAGTTTAGTTTTCACCTTGCTGAGCTTTTTGGATCTTGATTTAAAAAGTCCTTTCTAATTCCAAAGTTACAAAGATTTCCACCTACAATATCTTTTATTCTCTTTACAGCTTCTCCACTAATTTTTAATGTGAAAACATTTTATTGAACTAGAACAAATGTGATAATCTTTTCTTGTCTGAACATTTCCACAATGGGGTAAACAAAGCTGTGCCCTTGGGCAAAAAGTCCATTCTGGAGTGAACGAGGTTTGTATATTTAACTTGAAATTATATTTTTTAAAATGGAAATATGAGGGAGATGTTTTAAGAATCCTTTTTAATGTCTCTCTTTTCTTAACATGGAAAGGAAAAATTGTGAAGAGAGTTTAAGATTCTTGATCTGATTTTGTGCCAGGTATGAGAAGAGAGAGAAGATGGTCTTTAGTGCAATCAAACAGGCAGCCTCAGAGAGAAATTCTTAAAGTAAATGTTTGTATTTGCTTGGGTCATAGGACCCTCATTATAGAGCAACTGTGTAAGTATTAACAGACTCCTATTGTGTGAAGAGCATTATTATTTTTAAACATTTTTATTCCTTCCCAGCCCCTTTTCATTTTGTGTCTTTCAAGCAGGAACACAAGCAAATACTTCAGTTGTTGCAGCGTTCAGGTTGTGGCTTCATAGGAACTCTGAGCATATGTTTTTGTCCTACATTTTTATTTTTTGTGCATTTGTTGTCTCTTTTGGTTCTTAAATTAACCTAGTTTATAAATTGAGCCCTATTTGTCTCTACTTAGTTTTTATTGCCTGAAATTTGTGTCAAAAAACTCAAAGGACATGGCCCCAGAGGAAACAACCTATTTCCCAATTTTAGATTTTAATTTACTACCAAGTTTCTTGGATGCTTATTTATATATTTTATTTTTCAGATCCTACACCTCACCTTGGAAGTCAGGTCTGACAAGAATGTTTCCTGGGAGTATTAGCCTATGCCCTGAAGAGAATGTATATATCTATGGACTTTCATAGCTCATATGACCTTTGTCTTCTGGGGAGTTTGATTCTTTCATGCACTTGCCACTCCCAGTATAGCCAGAACCCATGGAGCTGAGCCCAGGGAGAGGAACAGGGGTACTGATACAGTGACCCTCCAAGCCAGCTGTGTAGTCACCCCTTATCTTCCAGCTGTGAGGAAGAAGTTCTGTAGCAGCTGCTTAGGACTGAGTGCTGTGGTCGGACTGGCTTGGGCATGTGGCCTCTTTACTTGTCTGCTCTTTGATTTTTTTCTTTTTGTAAGCACAGATGTGTGCTCACATGTAAGACAGCTGCTCAAAGGACATCTCGGAGTAAAAAGCAATTTTTATTCAGTCATTAGGATCAATTCCTCAGATTTCATTACTCTAGTAAATATTTATGGCATAACACTCACATACACACACACAAAATCCTCTGATACTAATCTGGGTATTCTCTCAATAAGATTACTGTGAACAAGACTTTAAAAAATTAATATAACTATTCTTATGTTTAAATATACATTTTTAATCATCTCCCTCCTGCCAGGGCTGGTCCTATAACTAATTTGTATTATTGACGGGGTGTAGAAAGGCCATTCTGTTCATAAATATTTCACCAGCTTGTTATGAAACCTGAAATTCCTTCCAGAGGCACTCCTTTAGTTAAGCCATGATTAACAAAATTCACATGCATTGATTTTCTTACAACTTGGTCATCTTACTGCAACCCTGCAATGGAAGGGCATCATGCTGTGAATTAAGGATGCAGGAGGTAAGGTTCCTGCCCTCCAGATGCTTACAGTCTGGAGAATCAGGGCACATATACTGAAGATAAAATGATAAGAGAAGGGAGTATCTCTGTAGATCATTGCATCTATTTGTGTAAATCACTGCAGCTTGTAAATCATCACATTTATAGGAGTTTAGAAAAAATCTCCCAGGGCTGGTCCTCAGAGAAGGGTTTTTGAATGCCTAGGCACTGGAGCCTGACCCTGATGGAAGGCAGGGCTTGGATAAAGAGAGAGAAGATAAAGGATATTCTAGACAAGGAACAAAGGAAGAGGTACAAAAGTTAATAATGTGCCCTGGAAATAGAGGACAGAGCAGGGTGACTGGGATGGATGAGTTCACGTAAGAGGTTCCCGACAGGGAGAGGATGCTGCCGAAGACAAAAGCTTGTGTAACAGGGTCAAAAAAGTGGACATTTCTCATCATCTATTTTAGCTCTAACCTGTGAAAAACTGGTTTTTTAGAATACACGTAAATCAAAGAGAATCATTCTATTTATTATTTGAGCCACAGACAGAATGAACAAAGCTGTGTATGGATGGCAACAAGGGCTGCTCCCAAGCAAAACTGTGAGCACATCAAATCCGTCCTGGCTTCCCTGCTACCGCCTTTTTCTAGGAACCTAGTTTACTTCTCTATTTGCTGACTCTTCCACTGGAGATGGTCTGCCTAAATGCTCCTGGGGTTAGCCCGCTGTTTATCAGAGAAATTTGGGGGAAAATAGACCCACTCCCTATTGCAGCCCCATTGTCACTGGACTCTCTTAAACTGAAACCCTCTCGTTTGTCTCTGGTATCTCATCTCAGACTTCCCTGTGCTCCACCTTGCCTGACCCCACTTCCACTGCCTGCGTCTCCCTGAGCGTGCACTGTGCCACCTGAATCCTCAGTTACTCCTGCGGCCTCAGACCCTCCACATCATGCTTCTTTTCCTTTCTGGTCTCACTAGAGACCTAGAAATCTCTACAGTTTCCATGGCTGCTCATTACACAGGTTACTCATCCCTCACACCCCACATACCTTAGGGTGGGGTAATCACTCTCCTCCCATCCCACTGCCCTTTTTTGGGTCATTTTTTTCTAATCAAATAAAACCTCTTGGTCCTTTGAGGCTCTTTATTTCCTTCTACCAATATATGGACTACCAATTAGTCAGGTGTTTAGGCCCGATTTACTGGTTTCCCTTTTAATCCAACTCCTCCCATCATCCGCAATGACTTTGTTGTTCACATGGATGTTTCAATCCAAAATTTAACTCATTTTCTCTATGTCTTTCTTCCAGTGGCCTTTATCCTCCATTTCTTTTAGGTACCCACCCTATGACCACACTCTGGACATTGGAATCACTTGTATGGGTTCCTTCTCTAGAAGAATACCTTGAAACCTTCCCTCTATGATTGCAACTTTCTGTCTTTCTAAGGCTTTATCATTCTCAAGCTTCACTCTCTTAGACAGATCCAGTCCTTTCTCTGTTCTAGTGGTTTTCTATATATTAGCCTACACTTCCCTCTCCTTTCTTCCCATCCTGGTTGGATGCCAGAGTCCATTATTTTAATCACACTGTTGTCAATATACTTAGAACCCTTAAGCTACTGTTCTTCTATCTCATCCACTCAGTAAATTTTGAACCCTGGATCAATCTAGCTATGTGCTTTCTTTTAAAAGCACATCAGTGATAAAGTGTAGGAAAGTTCTGCTCCAACTCTGGTTCCATCACTCTTCTTTTGTCACTGGCAGAATTCTTCCTAGAGTTGCTTAAATTCACCCTATGCCATATTTACTTCTCCACCTACTCCCTTTATCCTCTCTCTTCTCCTCCGCCCACAGAATGAATCCACCCTATTGCAAATACAAGGTTATTCATCCCCGAAGACACTTCTGAGCCCTCACCTTCCTGCAGCACTAACATTCCCATCTTCTCTGCTTTTCTGGCATAGTGTCCTTCTGTTCTGCAATTCCCTTCAGACAATATTCAACACTGGATGTGGGAGCCCTTCTACTTGCCAACAAAATCTGTACCCGTACATCCACAATCAAACTTCCTTCCTCCCTCCTGTTGTAAAAGAAGAGGTGTTTCCTTCCTGTTCAAGGCTAATCCTGCCACCTACAAGTCTGAGTCCACTCAGCCCCAAACCCAGGCATCTTTTTTGACTCCTCCTTACTCCTGACATTGTGGAGCATTGTGTCCCATGGGTTCTGCCCCCTTTCCATCTCTGGATTCCGTAAGCTCCTCATCCCCACTGTAAGTGCCCTGGGTCATTTCACCATTATCACATTCATACTGCTATTGCAGCACCCGCCTCAGAGACCAATTTATTGCTAAGCTAACAGAAGCTTTAGCTGTAGGGTTCTATTCTTCCATAGGCCTTTGCAAATGCCCCGTCTTAGAATGTTGCAGTCTTTGTCTTATAGAGAAGCTACAAAATGTCTCAGCTTCATTATCTATCACATGTGGGTTTGACCCCAGACTCTAGATGCTTTGTCACCTCTGGTATTCCCCTGGACTAACCCATTGTCCACACTGCCAATAGTGTGATGTTTCACAAATGAAACTCCTATTAAGCCACCCTCTTATTTAAAAACCCTTCAATGGTCTCTTATTGCTTTTAGGTTTTAGGGAAAAATTCCTAATAACAACTTTCAGGTCCACTCTGACTGACGATTGCTTTTCTCTCTAGTGTCACATTTTATGACACATTTTATGTTTTGGGAGTATGTTTACGTCTACAGTGAGGTAAGCAGGGAAGGTTCTGTCTGTCTTCAAAGATGAGGAAAATGGAGCTCAGAGAGGATAAACAATCTTCCCAAGTCTATGGAATAAATGACGTACATTGCTGAGAGCTGGGCTGAGTGCTTCAGATTCCAACTGCAATTTATTTTTCCATTAGAACATGTACAAATGTCCTCATTCTGGGACCCTGCTAAAAACAGTGAAGTCTTTGTAATTTTGAAGTCACATATTAGTTGATAAGATTTTCACAATTTGAGTTATATGTAAACAAACTGTTGAATGTGTAAAAACTAATTTTTAAAAATCATTATATTTTAGTTACTATAGTAATCTATATTTGTATATTAACTATTTATAGGCTGGCATATTTTAGGACATGTGTTTCTCAAAAAGATACATTTATACAGGGGATAGTTCAAGCCAGATCTATGCGAGGTCATCCTGATTTCAGAACATTGTACTGATCAAGATAGTCTAAAGTTTGCTTGAACTTATACCATGTTTCTTCCTGATTATGGCACCTGACCTCTCTTTTCTTTCACTTAAAAAAAAACAATGCAATTTTAAATTCTTTTCTCTGCTCCTTTGAGATGTCAATCTTCTCTCCAAACATAATAATGTCATAATCTTGAATAAAGTCTATCTTGCCATTTTAAGCAAGTGTTCCATATAAGTTTCTTTTAGTGTTCACTTTGAAGAGCATTGATAAAAATATGGAAAAATATATCTGCAAGCAGAACACAGATACTGATCTTGGCTCTTTTAATTTCACGTGCCAATACAAGTTTATCCTAGGTTTTCTCTACTTGCACAAAGAAACAGAATTAATATATATTTCTCAAAGCTCATATACACTATTCCAGAGTTCATTGATTTGTTTAGACCCCTGCTTTAAATGGATTCTGACATAGCACATCACTTTGTTCATGTGTCTCTTTACATTCTGCTGAGCATAGATTATTTTCTGGGTGACGTTTTCCTTAGTATAAGAGCAGACAGCATTGTTTTCCTTGCTGATAATGCCTTGAGTTATTTTATGACATGGTTTCATTCGTCTCCACAAAAGCAGGAGAATATTGAGAAGGCTGGAATATAAGAAAAGGCCGTTCAGCCCACCAGGCTCTTTTCCTTTTAATGCACCCTGGAGAACATTTAATTGCTTCTTGAATGACCCCCAAGGTCTTCCTAGAATGAGCTTGTTGTCTTCTTTGTGGAGGAGACCATCCCCATTTCATTCTAACTCATTGTGACTTAATTATAGGATACATATAATAAATTGGAGGCAATCAGTAATCCTTAATCAAACAGGGTAAATTTGTTTCACATGCAAGACACAATGGGCCCTTGTGAAATAGATGGCACACTTTCATTTACTGCACGATACCCAGATTAATTAACTCACCTGATAGCTGTGGTTCCAATTTCCCAACTGCAACTCAAGTCTATCTTACGCTTGCCTTTCTTTTTTCTCTTTCTTATTATCATTCTATAAAACTGCTCTTAATAGACTTTCAGATTCAGATATTATCATTTCTCCCCACAGATATTATTTTTCTGTTATATAAAAAAAGATGTTTATGAATAACATAGTAATGTGTATATACACACACATATACACACATACATGCATGCAAATACACATTTATAAGAGAAGACACTAGAATGTATTCTTCATTTTCTTTAGTTACAGCTCTGTTACGAATCTGAGTTCAATGGGTCTACATCTAGAATGTTACAGTAATTTCTGCAAGCTTCCAGCAGTGCCTAATCACTCTCTAGAGCAGAGCTTTTAGCTGTTTGGTTTCTGCTGGCTGTTTTCCCTGAAAATTACTGTAAGAGATTTAATTGATTTATATTCATTTATCTTGTAAAAAGTTGAGGTTTTTATTAAATGTAAGTGTCTGTTTAGTGCCTCTCATTGTGTATCCTGATTACTTTTGGTGACAGTGTAACATTTAATAACTATTAGTTTTCTTTTGGAGAGTTCTTAACCAGGAAACAAGAGTTCTTACAGCTACATAGATAATTAACTTGAAGCTTGTCTCTCTCCTGAGAGACATCAAATATGTAAATGAGGAACTTAAGCCTTAACCAGACATGGTAAGGAAATCACTAAAAGTTTTATCACATGAAAGCTAAAATCTGCAGTTTAAAAATATATCAATATGCTTTGAAGAACTAATATATGCTTCTTGCTTAGGATTTGTGAAATTTATGGGCTTTAAGTTCTTTTTCAAAGCTGCTGGAGCTAGTCAGATCTATTAACAAAAAACCAAAGCAGTTAATAAGGAAACAAGGGCAGAAAGCATATTTAAATACTGCACAATGTCTGGTACATGAATAGAGCTCAACACTGAATAAACTTGTACCAAATTTTTACCTTCCATTTTACAAAATCCTCATTTGTCATATCTAACACTGCTTAAATCTTTTAATGATAATGCTTCTCAGAGCAAACCAATACATATCTTTCATCTGTTCTTATTCCTAAAGACTTAAAAGAAGAAGAGTCATTCTCATTTGATATTATAAACTGAAAACCAATTCTCTTCATTTTTCTATATACATTCTTGTGTTATATATCTCAAGGAAAATATGGAGGAAAGGATCTTTTAAATTTCTATGCTTATTTTTAATCTGAAGAGAAAACATTCTATCATTACAAAAACTTTTAGTGACCTGGATAATATATTTTTGTTATAACTGGTGGATTACGTTTTCCTGAAAAACAGTTGGAACTAGAGATTGGAATGGGTGAAATTGGAAAACTATTTGTAACTTCACAAGAGAATGATTTTCTCAGAAACTGAATAGTTTGTTTGTTTGTTTGTTTGGGGGTAGGGAAAGGCAAACCATTTGAAACTTTTAAAGTCATTTTACTTGGCTTTCAGTGGTTCATGCGCTTCCCCTGAAATGTACTCATAATTCAAGTCTGCAGCTGGGTGCGCAGTTGGTTACTGGATAGAGCAATAGGAATGACGTGCAACCTGGATCCAGACCTTTCACTCACTCACACCTGGCTGGGTGCACCACGGCTGCAGCAGGGACATGTGTCCCGCTGAGGCACAAAGTCCACAGCTGCTGTGGCTTTTCCTTTTCCCTCTGCAAGTCTGGGTCACATCACCCAGCCTCACCCGGGCTAGCTAGAATCAGGATTCGTACCGCATATGCATGATTTCCTTAAGGAAATTGTCTGACTCTTACAAGAGCACTTGGTCAGGAATAAAGGGTGTTTGTGTGCTTGATCAATTCTCCTCATTCTGAATTTAGTGAATGCTTCCCAAGTCAACTGCAGTGAATCTGATCCCAGGTAAAATATCCAAGTGTGGAAAGGCAGCATTTTGAAAAGGCCACAGTCATATTTTCTTTAAAATGAGAAAGCCAGATTCACTTCCTTTTTGCCCATCACACTAGTTTGCTACAATGCAGGCATGTGTATTTCTCTGTTTTCCAAAGGATAAGATATAACCAGGATTCTGGTCATGACAACAATACAAATTTAATGGCAGTTAGTTTGTTTCTTTGTTTCTAGTGTTTCATAAGTACACGTGTTCTAAAGAGCTCTCAGTGGCCCCAGGCCTCGGATGGGTTATCTCTGTCTTGCATGCTCTAAAGAACCGCAGGGGGTGGGAGGTATTTCTCAGAACTTTACAGCCTCACAGGGGATAATGAGTTCAAATGCTTCATATTCACCAGTTTCTGTTGTATTTATTTGCTTCCCTCTTCCAATCTCTCCACATCGTTTAGATCTCAGATTTTCATAAAAACAACATCCCACATTGGCATGTACTTGCTTGTTCATAAAACTTGTCATATTCCTAGTCTCACTTGATCCTTCTGCAGCGCTGCTATCTCACTGGTTACTTACTCTTTTGCTTCTTTAGCAAAAGTCAATATCCAAACCCATTAAATACATCTCGTAATAGGAAGATGAACCATGCTCATTCTAAAACCAACAAAAGTGCCATGCTTTTGCAGACAAAAAAGAGGACTGGCTCTGTCCTAGAGTGGCGGTTGTGTGCCTGTTGCACTTACACTATATGAGTTAACCAAAGAAAGTTTGATCATCCATTTGTAACTCGATTTGCAAAGAACTCGACCATTTATTCTTTAATTTTTAATTCTTTGGCTTTCACTTTTCAGTGTAATTCTAGAAGACATATGATGGAGTGGCTTACTCCTTCTGAAGGAGAAAAATGTCAGATGAAAAAAATAAAGATTTGCCCGGCTTCCTAATTCATTCCTTAAAATGTTCCTTTTAATTGTATTAATGATTTTAAAACTTGCTACAAATATTTCTAATTAAAACTAAACAAGGAATTCTTTTAGGGATAGAAAAAGAAGTTTATGGTTCAACATTTGGCCTTTAAAAAGGTCATTTAATTGTTTCCCTCTACAAGAAAGATTTCAAAGCTTTAAATTATTAGAATACTTGGCTTTTGGGAATATAGTAAGAGGATTTTGTTGTTGTTGTTGTTAAATTACTGGACGCATCCTTAATAATTCATAAAAGCTGTATCATTCATGATTTAAGATTGCCTTAGATAAAATTTTATCTATCTTTTTACTATGAGAACATACTACTCAGTCACAGTTTTCTCTTTGACACTATTGACATCATAGCTAGTTTTCCGTGTGTCAGGAAAATACATAATTCTTATTTATATTTTAGATTTATGATGTTTAGAAAAAACACACATTGCAAATATATAAAATCTAAAAGAAGGCAAGAAAAATTTAAAAATATAAATGGGACTTAATCAAGCTTACAAACTCTTGTATAGCAAAGGAACCATAAATAAAATAAAATGACAACCTAGGGAATGTGAGAAAATATTTGCAAACAATATAAATGACAAGGGCTTAATTTCCAAAATAAATATACAAATAGCTCATACAACTCAACAATAAAACAAAACAAAACAAAGTAACCAAATCAAAAAACAGGCAGAAGACCTAAACAGACATTACTCCAAAGAAGATATACAGATGGCCAAAAGCCACATGAAGAAAAATGCAAATCAAAACTCCAATGAGGTGCCGCCTCTCATCAATCAAAATGGACACTATTAAAATCTACAAATAACAAATGCTGGAGAGAGTGTGAAGTAAAGGGGACACTCTTACACTGTTGGGGAGAATGTTGGGAATGTAATTTGGTACAGCCACTATGGAAAACAGTATAGAGGTCCTTCAGAAAATTAACAATAGAACTGCCATATGATTCAGGATTCCCACCCCTGGGCATATATTCAGACAATAATATAATTCAAAAAGATACACGTCTATCTAAGTTCACAGCAGCACTATTTATAATACCCAAGACATGGAAATAACCTAAAAGTCCATCTAAAGATGAATAAATAAAGAGGATGTGGCACATAAAGACAACAGAATATTATTCAGCCATAAAGAAGAATGAAATACTGCCATTTTCAGCAGCATGAATACAACCAGAGATTATAATACTAAATGAAGTGAGTCAGAAAGAGAAAGACTAATGCCGTATTATATCATTTGTATGTGTAACCTAAAGAAAGTACACATGAGCCTACCTA
>SJYX01019262.1:527963-541725 GCA_006410675.1 Oreotragus oreotragus
TTTTTTGGGGGCTAAAGTTGTCTTTATTACCACATACTGGGCAAAAATACTTAAAAGTCAGATCTCTGATAAAAATACTTGTCTCCAGGATATATAAAAAACTTCAAACTCAGTAAGGAGACAAACAACTTCATTTTAAAAATTGGGCAAAAAATTGGGACAGACATTTCATCAAAGAAGATATACCAAAAGCAAGCAAGCAGATGAAAAATGCTCAACATAATCATAAGGAACTGCAAATTAAAACCACACTGGGACACTACTATACAATCTCTTAGAATACCTAAAATTAAAAATCTGATCATACTGAGTAATGGTGAAAATGCAGAGGAACTGAACCTTTCATATACTTCTGTGGAGAATGTGAAATATTTCAACCACTTTGGAAACTAACTCTGCAATTTCTTAAACAGTTAAACATGTATGTGCTATATGATCCACCTATTCTATGTTTAGGCAATTTTCAAAAGGAAAATAAAAGCATATGTCTAAATAAAGGCATGTACATGAATGCACATGGGAGCTTAATTTAGCTGTCCCAAATTGGAAACAAATCAAATGTCTGACAACAGGAGAATGAATAATGTGGTACATCCAGAAAATGGAACACTACACGGCAATAAAAAATACATTGGTGATATATGCTACATCAAGAATAAGTCTCAAATTGTTATGCAAAGTAGAAGAAGCCAAACAAAAAAGGATATACAGTATATAATTTATATAAAGCTTGAAAATTTATGAGCAAAAAAGGATATACAGTATATAATTTATATAAAGCTTGAAAATTTATGAGCTAACATGTAGTGACATGTTTATGCAAAGCATTTTATTTTTGGCATCTAAGAGGCATTCTTTGGAACACTTTGCTACTTAGAATCCCAAGAAGAGTGAATGCTCAGGGAGGGGTGAAGGACAGAAACTATAAGTGGCCCATGGAAACTTTAGGGAGTGATGAGCATGTTAATCACCTTGATTGTAATAGTGGTTTCACCAAACTATAAATATGCCAAAATTTATCAAGCTGTACCCTTTAAGTATATGCAGCATATTTTATGTCAATTATAAATCACTAAATTTATTTTTTTAAAAAGCAACTAGAGCTTTGTTGTTATATTAACTGCCCATGTTTGAAAAATGGGAGTAAACAAAAAGGATTTTATAGGAAAAAAAGGATGTAATTTTCTTTTCTACTCTCTGTTTTCAGTAGAATATGTCGATGGCATAGCATGATTGGTGACACTGGTCAGTTAGATTTCTTGAAATGCACAAGGGAAAATCAGAGATTAATGTATTTCTGAATGGGAGCCTCTACGGTCTTTGGCAGACTGGGAAATCCATTTTTATGGAAGCTTTCACTGCACTCAATACATCAGAGATTAGAAGTCTTAGCTACCTTTTATTTAAAACATGTTTGCTTAAATTACAACAAGTTATTTTACAACTAGACACATGAATGCCACATGCTAAGTAAATTGTACATTATGTAGAAAGTGTTTAAAAATACCCTGAAGTTGTGGAAATATGAGATGCATATAGAGAATGATAATTTAAGCAGTTTCAGTCATATCACTGATGTTAAACTGAGCTTTCTGTAGTTTTTGCAGCAGAAGAGACATATGTCTTGAATGTATTTTAAATATATGCCAAAGCTAACCCTTTTAAGGGCATCATTGAATTGATAATTTCAAACAGTTTGTCAAACTTAGATATGTTCCAGAGAGGGAAGAAAAATTTTGAATGCATCACTTGGTATATTTTATAATGTCATTTTTGAGGATTCATGTTTACTTTGACTGCCTGTCCCACTGTACCCAAAATATGAATAAATAAAGAGGAACACTTGGTTTCTATGTCTTTTTCCTGCACAGCATTGAATGAGTGTTAAAGCTAATATAGTTGGATACAAGTCATATCCTCCAGTCATCACTTTGTTAATTTGATAATTGCTAAATACTGATCTTAATGAAGTTGACATGCCTGTTATCTGTAACCATAAAACATTCCTGATATAAAATAGTTCCACTGTAAATCAAAGAAAAATTATATGGTCACACATATTAACGTGTAAGGTGGTGAACAAATTCAGTTGAATTACATGACACTGCCAGCTCTGTACAGAAAATTCTAATTTTGTGTAAAAGGTCTTGATTTCTAAGCTCTTTACTTGTACAAGAAGATTTAATTTATCTGTTATTTTATGAAGCATTTTTATGTGTAGAAAAAGTGCTACTTGTTTGCAAACGCTGGTTATGTGGCATTCTTACATGATTTCATGCTTTGCTGATGGAAAATTAGACCCTTGTGTATTATAAAAGAATAGAAGATAGCTATAGAATCAGGATGCAATTGCCTCAGGATATTCTGTTGACAGCTAGAAATATATACAGACAAAGCAATGTCACTGGATGCTAATGTGAACTATACCACTGATGAGTACTGTAAATCCCTCTAAAAGGAGAAGCCCAAATCCTTTTACTGAACTGGGGCTTTTCCCTTAAACTTTGACTACTGAGGTAATTTCTACACTTTTGTACAATGAAACCATAATGAATATTTTATAATTACATTATGTCCATGAATTCATAAATATGATCCCAGAGGCTGATCTATCTTTATAAGGCCACATATAGATATAATTCATTTCTGTTATTTATGTATTAGACTAATAATACGGTGTCTTTCATGCATACTGAAGATGAATCATTCATTTCT
Organism: Oreotragus oreotragus; assembly: GCA_006410675.1. Taxonomy (NCBI): domain Eukaryota; kingdom Metazoa; phylum Chordata; class Mammalia; order Artiodactyla; family Bovidae; genus Oreotragus; species Oreotragus oreotragus. The sequence continues at coordinate 530,679 of SJYX01019262.1, forward strand.
TGGATTAGTTTATACCATGCAAGTCCTTACATAATAATTTCCTTGTCTGTTAGAATTTTTCAATTTTCTCTAATGTGAAATCGAATGAGAGGCATACTGTAATTTAACAATAATATGTACAAGTAATAATATCTCTAATGCCACCTTCTAAGAAACTCTAGTAAGAGACATCAAAACAGCCCTAGACGCAACAGTGTCTTAGTCTTTTTAACCTTCCAAGTCAATGTTAATAACCATCACAAACACTCCATAGAGTAAACCTCAGTGCAAAGGTGTGACTATGAGGCCAGTGAGCCAAATTCTAAAAGGATTTCCTTGTCTCATTCCCATGTGAAACTATTTACCTTACATTTCAGAAAGCATCTTGCTGCCTATCAACATAGAATGAGGATAAATTGATCTTGACTTCTTCAGCTCTATTTCCAGAAGTCTGTTATACTGTATAACTTGTGACTGAAATATTGGAAGTAACAAAAAAATGTACAGTAGTCAAGTCTAGAGGTCGTCTTTGGTAATATTAACATTCTTGGTAGGTTTGGCACCCAGAGCAATTTTCCATTACAATGCAGCTATAATATGAGCAGAAACATTTTCTTTAACCAAACAATTGTGCAGGCAAGGCTGTGTGTAGTATTCCTTGAAATGAGTCTGAAAAGAATATACAAAACAAAGCCCCTCCTTGTTTCTTTTAATTGTCACACACTGAAATGAACTGTAAGTGAAACCTGGTAAGCAGAAATGTCAGAACTATTTGGTTTTTCTACAGCAACTGCTTCTTGGTAGTCAGAATCAAAGCTCAGTATTCTGCCAGGTCTAAGAATTGACTGAAAAGAACACAGAACAGTCCTTGAAAATCAAGGCAATTATTCTGAGCAAAAAGACTCTGGCCTAGAAATCCTGATGGCAGTAGATGGTTTTGGAATTTTTGTTTGGGGCGTGAATAACACAGATGAGCTAGGATCAGTTCTTCACAAGAAATTTCCTTTGTTGCTATCCTAGGCTGACCCTACTTTGTTAGACCGCCATAGACAACTGTGGGAACGTGAATTGAGCAAAGCGAACAATGAACCTCAAAACCTCCCAGGAAAGAAGATCAAGGGTCCCAGCGAGCATTATTCCCTATTTGAAATGAAATGATGCACTAAAACAGAGTAAGGACTAAATGTACAAAACATTCTCAATGTGACACAGTGGAGTGCTTAAAAATAAATATAATTCACATGGTTTGTTTCTATTTCAAATAAATCGCCTTTTCTAGATTAATTTAACAAATAATCTTCCCAGCTCTAAAGACGGAAAACAGTTTTACTAAAAATAATAAAAATAACTTTATATAGAACTAAGCAGGAAGGAACCAGGCTCATTAACAGTCAAATAGAATGATTTTTACCTGTAAAAATATCTCAGCACAGAAGGAACAGGTGTGCAAACAAAAATGAAAGAAAGATGACACTGAAGAGTTTGCACATTATCTCCTGAATTTGTCAGTTCTATGGTTTTAAATGATGAGACCATTAATCAGGCCCAACTGAAGAAAACTTCAAGTTTTCCCTAAACTGAGTCTTCTTTCTGTGATGACTGACTCAGCCACGTTGAGGGTCTTCTCATCTCATGGTAGTATTCTTAGTTTTTAATCCCAACTGGTATGCTGCTCTACTTGAGCTCTCCAATCCTTATTTGATATAATCCCCTCCTAATTTTCTCAAAACAGTGTATTATTATGTCAGCTTTGTTAAAAACATGCCAGTTACCTCTAGGCAAAATTAAAATCACCTCATTCAAAAGTCAAAGCCCTCCATAATCAAGCATAAAGTTCTCACTACAAGTTCTCTTTTCCTCCTCTGAAAGTGAAAGTAGTACAGTCAAGTCTCACTCTTTGCGACCTCATGGACTGTACAGTCCATGGAATTCTCCAGGCCAGAATACTGGAGTGGTTAGCCCTTCCCTTTTCCAGGGGATTTTCCCAACCCAGGGGTCAAACCCAGGTCTCCTGTATTGTAAGCGGATTCTTTACCAGCTGAGCCACTTTTCCTCCTGTTACTGCTTCGATTGCTGGAGCTAAAAGCATTTTTCTTGTTTTCCAGCTTTTGCTTTAGTGACAGTCTCTTCAATTTGCCCTCTGGCTTCTCTGCATAAACAAATGATACTCTTTCCATCATTCAGTGAAGAACAATATACCTACTGTGTGTCGGACCTGCGTGAGGCAGAGAGGATACAGTAGTGAACAAGACCAACACTGTTCCTGTTTTCAAAGAGCCATGAGTAATGTGGAGGAATGGCAGACATATTACCATACTACCACTCTTCAGAGATTGTAGTGGCTGTTACAACTTCTGTAACAGAAATAAAACAGATTCATGTATGGTGACTGGTAGAACTACTTAGGTTGACTTATCAGGGAGAACCTCACTGAAGAAGTGCCATTTGAATTGAGGACTGATTGCAGGAAGGGCAGCCAAGCAGAGCCTAGGAGCAGAATTTTTCAGGGAATGAAAAAGACAAGTGCCCCCAAACAGAGACTCATCTAGAATGTGCATGGAAAGAAGAGAAAGCAATGAAACCCAAGAGGAGTGAGCCGAACTTCAGAGAACTCTTAATTTTCTGTGTCAAGTGTTCAGAACTTACCCTGAACTCGAGATATTCTGGTATGTTGCTAGTGAAATCTTAACCTTGCTTTCTGTCTTTTTATTTGACTGTGTCATTGCCTTGATTTGAATTTACTTTATGATAAAAATGAAGTTACATTATAAATGATTATGCAGCCTCACAGGATATTCCAGTGTCATACACAGTGTAGATTTTTAAACATGGCTAAAATGCCAAATCTCCCCAAACTTATGTACACATTTAACATTATTCCTATCCACATCCAAGCAAGAGTTTTTGTAGCTAAATAAAAAAGTTATTCCAATATTTACATGGAAAAACAAAGGAAACAGAATACATAAAAATATGAAGAGGAGTTTGGGAGGAATCTATTTACCCAGTTTAAGACATATCTACAATAATCAATGCTATGTGGTATTGATAGAGTGATAAATACACAGATCAGTGGGATAGAATATAAATCTCAAAAAAAGACTCACACATATTTGGCCAACTGATTTTTGGACAAAAGTACAAAAGTGATTCTGTATAAGAAGGACAGTATTTTAACAAATGGTGATGGGACAACTGGACTTCCTAGGCAAAACAAAATGAACCTTGACCTAAATGTCATAACTTTTGTAAAAACTAACTGAAAGTATATTACAGGCAAATGTAAAATACAAAATTATAAAACTTGTAGAAAATGGGAGAAAATCCTTAATACGTAGGGCTGGACAAAGACTTCCTAGACTTGACAAAAAAAACACAGTCGATAAAAGGAACAATTGCTAAATTAAATTTTATTAACATTTAAAGCCTTTGCTAGGTGAAAGATCCTTTTAAGAGGATTAAAACAAACAAACTATGGACCAAGAGAAAATATTTGCAAACCATTTATCCAGTTAAGGCTAATAAGTAGAATATATAAAGAATACTCTAAACTCAACCGTAAAAAGAAACAAACTAGCCAAATAACTAGAGTAAAAGCACTAATAGACACTTCATGAAGCAAGTATGTAGACTGGAAATAAGTACCTGAGAAGATATTCAACATCATTCACCACTAAGGAAATTCAAATTAAAACCACAATGAGATATCATTACATTGTTATCCAAATAGATAAAATGCAAAACAATAATAACACAAAACACATTTCTCTACAAGAAATTTCTAGAGGCTTAATCATTCATACAGTACCGGTTGGAATATAAAATGACACAGCCACTATGAAAACAGTTTGGTAGCTTTTTAAAGAATTAAGAATGCTACAACCAAAAGACCTAGTCCCATAAAATACTCTCCTAGGCATTAATCCCAGAAAAATGAACACTTATGTTTACACAAAAATCTATATTTATAAAATGATTATTTGTAACAGCCTCAAACTAAAATCAACTCAGATATTCTTCAAGGGTGAACAGTTAAAAAAAACAAAAAGCAGGCTTCCGGTTCAAGATGGTGGTGTAGAAGGATGTACACTTGTCTCCTGTGAGAGCACCAAACTTTCAACTGGCTGTTGAACGACCATCAACAGGAGGACACTGGAACTCATGGGAAAAAAGAAGATATCCATGTCCAAAGAAAAGCCACTGCATTGAGATGGTATGAGGGGTGCAATCATGATGAAATCAATCCATACCTGCCAGGTGGGCAACCCAGAAACTGAAGAACAATAATAGCAGAGAAGTTCTCCCACTGCTGTGAAGATTCTGAGCCCCACATCAGGCTTCCCAGCCTGGTGATCCAAAAGAGAGACTAGGAATCCCCAGGGAATCTGATTTTGGAAGCCGTTGAAATTTGATTATAGCACTTCCACAGGACTGGGGGAAACAGACTCCACACTTAGAGGACGCAAACAAAATCTTGCTGCCCTGAGACGCAGGGAAAATGACCCCATAGGAAACTGAACCAAACCTACTGGCTAGCATTGGAGGGTCCCCTGTGGAGGTGTGTGTCAGCAGTAGCTTGCCACGGGGACAGAGGTGCTGGCAGCAGGGGTCCTGGAAAGGGCCCCTTGGCGTAAATCCTCTTGAAGGTCGTCACTAATCCTACTACAGAGCCCACAGACCCCAGGGTCAGGTCACGTTAGGCTAAACAATTAACAGAGAGGGAGCACAAACCCACTCATTAGCTGACAGTTGGATTAGCCTTATTGAGCACAGCCCTGCCCACCAGAGCAAGACCCAGTTTTTCCCGCTGCCAGTTCCTACCATCAGGAAGCTTGCATAAGCCTCCTAGTCTCCTCCATCATAGGGGAGTCAGAAGAAGGAAGAAGAATCACAATCCCACTGTGGCTAGAACAAAAACCACCATATAGAAAGTTAGTCAGGATGAAAATGCACAATGTCCCAGGTGAAAAGAAAAGATAAAAACCTGGAAAAACTAAATGAAGTGGAAATAGGCAAGCTTCCAGAAAAAGAATTCAGAATAATGATAATGAAGATGATACAGGCTCTCTGGAAGACAACGGAGAAGGTATAAGAAATGTTTGCTGAAGAACTAAAGAGCAAATAGAGGTGAATAATACACTAGAAGGAATCAATAGCAGAACAACTGAGGCAGAAGAATGGATAAATGACCTGGAGGACAGAAGGCTGAAAATATTGCCACAGAACAGGATATAGAAAAAAGAATGAAAACAAACAGAAAATGAAGACAGCATAAGAGACCTCTGGGATAACATTAAATGTCCCAACATTCGCATTATAGGGGTCCCAGAAGGAGAAGAGAGAGAGAAAGACCTCAGAAAAATACTTGAAGAGATTAACTTCAAGCTGGAAATATTCCTAAAATGGGAAAGGAAATAGTCAACCAAGTTCAGGAAACACACAGAGTCCAAGGCAGGATAAATGCAAGGACGAATACACCAAGACACGTAGTAATCAAACTGACAAAAAATTAAAAATAAAGACAAAATGTTAAAAGCAACAAGGGAAAAATGACAAACAACATAACAGGGGAATTCCTATAAGGTTATAAGCTGACTTCTCAAAAGAAATTCTACAAGTCCAAAGGGAATAGTATGATATATTTAAGGTGGTGAATGAGAAGACCCTACAAAGAATATTCTACCCAGCAATACTCTCATTCACATTTGATGGAGAAGTCAAAAGCTTTACAGGCATGCAAAAGTTAAGAGAACTCAGCACCACCAAATCAGCTTTACAAGAAATGCCAAAGGAATTTCTCTAAGCAACAAACACAAGAGAAGGAAAAGACCTACATAAAATAAACCCCAAAACAATTAAGAAAGTGTTAACAGAATCATACATATTGATGATTATCTTAAATGTAAATAGATTAAATGCACCAATCAAAGATATAGACTGGCTGAGCATACCAAATCAGCTTTACAAGAAATGCCAAAGGAATTTCTCTAAGCAACAAACACAAGAGAAGGAAAAGACCTACATAAAATAAACCCCAAAACAATTAAGAAAGTGTTAACAGAATCATACATATTGATGATTATCTTAAATGTAAATAGATTAAATGCACCAATCAAAGATATAGACTGGCTGAGCAGATGAAAACAAGCGCATGTATGCACTTTCACTTACCACATCACTCTACTTAACCCCCTGAATTGTATGTCATTATTTTATACTGTTAGGTTAATCACAGATGGGGAGATGATAGAAATGCTGAGATACTTATATTGGGGGGCTCCAAAATCACTGCAGATGGTGACTGCAGCCATCAAATTAAAAAATGCTTGCTCTTTGGAAGGAAAGTTATGACCAACCTAGACAGCATATTAAAAAGCAGAAACATTACCTTGCCCACAAAGGTCCGTCTAGTCAAAGCTGTCATTTTTCCTATAGCCATGTATGGATGTGAGAGTTGGACTATAAAGAAAGCTGAGTGCCAAAGAATTGATGCCTTTGAACTGTGTGTTGGAGAAGACTCTTGAGAGTCCCTTGGACTGCAAGGAGATACAACCAGTCCATCCTAAAGGAAATAAGTCCGACTGCAAGGAGATACAACCAGTCCATCCTAAAGGAAATAAGTCCTGAATAGTCATTGGAAGGACTGATGCTGAAGCTGAAACTCCAATGCTTTGGCCACCTGATGCAAAGGATTGATGCATTGGAAAAGACCCTGATGCTGGAAAGATCAAAGGCAGGAGGAGAAGGGGACAACAAAGGATGAGATGGTTGGATGGTATCAATGACTCGATGGACATGAGTTTGTGTAAGCTCCAGGAGTTGGTGATGGACAGGGAAGCCTGGCGTGCTGCAGTTCAGGGGGTCCCAAAGAATCAGACACAACTGAGCAACTGAGGTTAATCATGTTTCCATCATGGCTTGCAACTGTAATGATATCTTATTTTTGTCTGGCTATTGATGGTGAAATCTGATGAACTCTTATACTATTGTGAATTTTGCTTAAAACAAAACAAAACAAAACTACAGTACATGGAGTATTACTCAGCAATAAAAAGGAACAAGCTATTTATGTATACCACAACTTAGATAAATCTTGAAAGAATTATATGAGTAACAAAGCCAATTTGAAAGGCTTATATTTATATAAAGGTTATATATACTATCTTATTCCATTTATATTAATTTGAAATGACAAATTTCTAAAAATAGAGAAAAAACAGTTACCATGAGTTAAGGGCTTCCTTCTTGGCTCAGCCATAAAGAACCAGTCTGCCAATACAAAGTATTTGGGTTTGATCCCTGAGTTGGGACAATTCCCTGGAGGAAAATATGGCAACACTCCAGCGTTCTTGCATGGAGAGATCCCATGGACAGAGGAGCTTGGTGGGCAACAGTCATAGGGGTTGCAAAAGAGTTGGACATGACTGATAGACTAAACAACAACGAGTTAAGGAAGGTGTGGGGATGGGATGGAAGTGTTTGTATTTATAAAAGGGCAACATGGAATATCTTTGTGGTGATAAAATCATTCTGTATCTTGACTGCATCAATGTCAATGTCCTGATTGTTATATTTTGTTCTATCTTGTTTTTTCTTTCTACCAATTTGACTTTTCTCCATCCAGGTGTGAATGTTATCTTTTTCCTGTTTTCTGGATTTTTTCTTAGCTCATTTCCTGTACCATTTTATGGTACATCTTCTGCCTAAACAAGTGCATTCATAACCTCAAGCATTACTGGTCAACTCCTGGTTGAGAAATAAAAGCATACTCAAAAGACTACCCAGAGTTAAATAAAGGGATGCTTCACAAAGCTTCATCAAGAGTAAAGGGAACCAACAGTGAAACACCAAAGGACAGGCTGCAATCAGAAGATATTACTATCCCCAGACCTGCAGGCACATAGAGAGGGGGAAAATGATACTGAGGCTGAGAGAGAGCTGGAGTCATGAATTGTACTGGTGGATGTACTGCAATCAGGGAATATATATCTGCATGTAAAACACTAAGACAAAATGCCTGCTACCACCATCTGAAAGAAGAGGTTCAATTCAACCAGCCTCAGGCTGGCCAAACTGTCCTCCTTACAGCCAAGAATGATATGAATCTGTTCTATCAAGGGTTTATTTAGTGCTGCTCTTTCTGGTTTGGGGATTCCAGATGCGCTAGATCAGCCTTCAGGAGGACAAAACTATGTGGTTGGTATGATACTTAGCTCCCATCCCTGCTGCAATGGACAGCATATGGCCCACCCAAGCTTCAGGGTGGATAGGGAAAGAATTGAAATACATGCAAAGGATGGGTCATGTAAGTCTTTACCCGATTATTAAGAGCCTCCTCTACTGAGGTTGTCTTCTGTAAAATATTCTGCTGAATATTTTGTCAGTCAAAATTCTTCACTCTGCTTACAGTGCAAGGTTTATTCACATGAATCTACCCTAGATACATACTATCAATCTTCTAATCTTGTCAGATCATGGTAGACATTAATTTCTAACTTTAAATTTCAGGTACTATTTTTCTGGGCACGCTCTACCATAGTATTTTCTTCAGTTTTTGGCCTATAATTTTTCTCCTTTTGTAAAGTGCCATATGTTTATGAGTACTCTTTCAGACCAATAAAATATGAAAAGGAAGAAAGTGCAAGCAAATGGGTTCAACCATTTACAAAGGAAGATTTGGTTCCTTCAAATATAACACACACACACACACACACACACACATATATATATATATAATGTATCTATGTTTTATATATTTCATTCAATATAGAGAATGGTGAAAGACATTTCAGGGGTCCCAAGGTAATGAGTGGTTCATGCTTTTCATAAATGTCTGTTGCTCTTGTTTAGTTGCTCAGTCATGCCCTGCTCTTTGCAACCCCATGGACTGTAGCCCACCAGGCTCCTCTGTCCAAGGGATTTCTCAGGCAAGAATACCAGAGTGAGTTGCCATTTCCTTCTCCATGGGATCTTCTGCACCCAGGCATCAAACTCACATCTCCTGCATTGGCAGGCAGGTTCCTCACCACTGAGTCACATGGGGAGCATAAAGATGTCTAAATGATAAACACCAAATGCATAAATATTATATTTTTTCAGGAATAAAATGTAGAAGAAAATATGTTAATTATGCATTAACTGATATGTTGACAGTGTTTGTTTTAATCTGTTTGTATTGAGGAAGTCATGGCAGGCTTGCGTGTGACTTCAATATTAAGCTTATTAGCATATGTCTTTCACTAGAAAGCATCAGAGTGATGACTTCTGTGATTTTATACTGTACATATGACAGTTCTATTGTACACTGTTGCTATATTATTCTCTTTCAGGATTATCTTGCACAGAATTCAGAAATCGAATTTCAGATGGTAAATTATTTAGTGAGAAGTCTACTTTTTATCCACAAGCATGGAGATATATACAGTTCAACTAGACTGGCAAAATATTGTAGAATTTTATATTGGGGCTAAAATATTTTAATATATCATTAATTAGCATTAACCCTAATCATAACTCTAGGATTATTATTGCAGTAATAGTGATTAATTCAAAATCCTCTAATTTATCATTCCATGGTCAGTTATTTTCTTTTATACTTATATTGGGTCTTACACAATTAGAAACTAAAGAATTTTGAACATGAAAGCTTAAATCATCTTTTACAATGACTTTTTGGGTATTAGACATAGATATATTTATAAGTTGATCTAAATTCACACAATATAATGCAAGCATTTTCTTACATTAAATCTATCAGATACCAAAATAGGAAACACTCTGACAAACAAAATAGACACATTTTCACAAGCAAACGTCCATATATGTGGCTCCCTTTTATCCCTAGTTTTGTGTCTTGGATTCAACCAACTGCAAATTGTTTGGTACTATAATATTTACTATTGAAAAAAATAAAATCCATGTGAATGGACCTGTGCCTGTCTCTTATACACATCTAGATGTGTATAAGAGACAGGTCTTAAAGGCCCATTGACTTGTGTTTATGCTCAAAGAACTATTGAGTAAGGCTTATAGTAAACTTTCTCATGAATATGTCAGTAGATTTATAGCCCTGTACTCCTTCTCTTTTTCATAGGTGCTATTTCCTGTGATAATTCAATTTCCCACTTTTTACCACTTACTATTAAAGTTCCAACCACTTAGAATAAGTCCCTGGATTTGCAAGATGTTTATCTATTTTAAATTGTTTATTACAGTTTTTTAAATACTGAGACTAAAGACCTCTAGATCTCCTTAATGGAGATCTAGAGAGAAATATAGGATTATTAATTCAAAATCCTCTAATTTATCATTCCATGGTCAGTTATTTTCTTTTATACTTATATTGGGTCTTACACAATTAGAAACTAAAGAATTTTGAACATGAAAGCTTAAATCATCTTTTACAATGACTTTTTGGGTATTAGACATAGATATATTTATAAGTTGATCTAAATTCACACAATATAATGCAAGCATTTTCTTACATTAAATCTATCAGATACCAAAATAGGAAACACTCTGACAAACAAAATAGACACATTTTCACAAGCAAACGTTCATATATGTGGCTCCATTTTATCCCTAGTTTTGTGTCTTGGATTCAACCAACTGCAAATTGTTTGGTACTATAATATTTACTATTGAAAAAAATAAAATCCATGTGAATGGACCTGTGCTGTTCAAATCCATGTTGTTCAAGGGTCATCTGTATAACAATAATAAAAAAAAGTGTGAAACACTGCAAGAATTACCAAAATGTGACTAAAACGCACAGAGTGAATAAATTTTGGGAAAATGGAAAATTTGTTTGACAGACTTGCCTGAGGCCAAAAACCATAAATTTTTAAAAATGAAATATCTTTGAAATGTAGTCTCATGAAGTACAATAAAAGAAGGTATACCTATTTTCTCCCTTCAGTTATATCCATGTTTTATATATTTAGTTGGGTGTACCAGAGATCAAATTGCCAACATCTGCTGGATCATGGAAAAAGCAAGAGAGTTCCAGAAAAACATCTATTTCTGCTTTATTGACTATGCCAAAGCCTTTGACTGTGTGGATCACAAT
>SJYX01019262.1:551168-566221 GCA_006410675.1 Oreotragus oreotragus
ATCCCCTTGTGTGTTATTTGTTGTTTTTCCCTTGCTGCTTTTAATATTTGTTTTTTTGTGTGTGTGTTTGATCTTTGTTAATTTGATTAATATGTGTCTTGGGATGTTTCTCCTTGGGTTTATCCTGTTTGGGACTCTCTGGGTTTCTTGGACTTGGGTGATTATTTCCCTTCCCATTTTAGGGAAGTTTTCAACTATTATCTCTTCAAGTATTTTCTCGTGGTCTTTCTTTTTGTCTTCTTCTTCTGGAACTCCTATGATTCCAATGTTGGAGCGTTTAATATTGTCCTGGAAGTCTCTGAGATTGTCCTCATTTATTTTAATTAGTTTTTCTTTTTTCCTTTGTGATTCATTTATTTCTACCATTCTGTCTTTTACTTCACTAATCCTATCTTCTGCCTCCATTATTCTACTATTTATTGCCTCCAGAGTGTTTTTGATCTCATTTATTGCATTATTCATTATATATTGACTCTAAAACGTTTCTTGCATCTTCTCAATCCTTGTCTCCAGGTTATTTATCTGTGATTCCATTTTAACTTCAAGATTTTGGATCATTTTCACTATCATTATTCAGAATTCTTTATCACGTAGATTCCCTATATCTTCCTCTTTTGTTTGGTTTGGTGGGCATTTATCCTGTTCCCCTACCTGCTGGGTATTCCTCTGTCTCTTCATCTTGTTTATATTGCTGAGTTTTGGGTGTCCTTTGTATTCTGGCAGTTTGTGGAGTTCACTTTATTGTGGAGTTTCCTTGCTGTGGGTGGGGTTGTACAGGTGGCTTGTCAAGCTTTCTTGGTTAGGGAAGCTTGTGTCGGTGTTCTGGTGGGTGGAGCTGGATTTCTTCTCTCTGGAGTGCAATGAAGTGTACAGTAATGAGTTATGAGATGTCAGTGGTTTGTGGGTAACTTTGGGCAGCCTGGATATTGAAGCTCAGGGCTGTGTTTCTGTGTTGCTGGAGAATTTGTGTTATGTCTTGCTCTGGAACTTGTTGGCCCTTGGGTGGTGCTTGGTTTCAGTGTAGGTATGGAGGCATTTGATGAGCTCCTATTGATTAATGTTCCCTGGAGTCAGGAGTTCTCTGATGTTCTCAGGATTTGGACTTAGGCCTCCTGCTTCTGGTGTTCAGTCTTATTTTTACAGTAGTCTCAAGACTTCTCCTTCTATACAGCACCATTGATAAAACATCTAGGTTAAAGATGAAAAGTTTCTCCACATGGAGGGACACCCAGAGAGGTTCACAGAGTTACATGGAGAAGAGAAGAGGGAGGAGGGAGTTAGAGGTGACCCAAATGAGATGAAGTGGAATCAAAACAGGAGAGAGGAAGCTAGCCAGTAATCACTTCCTTATGTGCGCTCCACAGTCTGGACCACTCAGAGATGTTCATGGAGTTATACAGAGAAGAGGAGAGGGAGGAAGGAGACAGAGGTGGCCAGGAGGATAAAAGGGGGAAATGAAAAGCAGAAAGACAGATCCAGCCAGTAATCAGTTCCCTAAGTTTTCTCCACTATCTAGAACACACAGAGATTCACAGAGTTGGGTAGAGAAGAAAAGGGGGAGGGAGGAGACAGAGGCAACCTGGTGGAGAAATAGGAGAATCCAAAGGAGGAAAGAACAGTCAAGCCAGTAATCTCACTCCCAAGTAAAAATGGGTACTGAAGATTGGGTCTTTAAAGGTACCAAATTGATAATAAATACCAAAAAGCAAAGATTAAAAGTCTAGAGTAGAGGTTGGATTTTCAAAAATACAATATTAAAGAAAAGAAGAAGAAGAAAGAAAAAAAAGTCACAAAAATTATTAAAATATATATATATGTGAAGTTTGCTTTAAAAATAGGGTCTTTTTTTTGAAAAGTAATAGGTTATAAAAGTGAAAATTAAAGGAGTAATAGAGTACTTAAAATTTTTTTAAAAAGGAATGATAATAAAAATAGTAAAGATATATTTTGGACTTTCTCTGGCGTTGCTGTGGGCAGTGTGGGGTCAGTTCATTTTCAGATAGTTTCTTGGTCCAGCTTATATTTCTCAAGATCTATAGGCCCCTTCCTCTGTAGTTGGTACTAATGACAGGGTTTTAATCTATTGCACCTGTCACTTCCAAGGCAGTTCCCTTTGTTTTAGCTTCTTCTGTTTGTTGGTGTCTTCAGTATCTGATTTCCGTCCTGACACAAGGGGGGTGGTGGTGGACACATTTTTGGGCTCACTTGTTCAGTTGCACTGTGGAGAGGGAGGGACGCTGCAAACAAATAACACTGGCGTGTGCTCGCAGTGTCTTATCCACACTGGGCCTGCCCCCGCTCAGAGCACACACAGCTCAGGCTCTAGGTTGCTCTGCTGGGAAACATCTGAGGCCAGCCCTGGGCTGCATGCACCTCCCAGGTCTAAGCCGCTCAGGTTCAGGCACTCAGGCAGTCTTCAGAGGTGCAGACTCGGTTGGGCCTGTGTTTTGTGCCCTTCCCAGGTCCAAGTAGCTCAGGTGTTTGGCGAGCACAGTCACTGCAACTTCTCGCCTCTCCTATCCCTGCTGCTCGGTTTCCTGGGTGTATAACTGGCACACCTTCTCAGGTGGATATTGACTGTCCAGAACCCCAAGAAGTCTTAGTTAGCACAGAAGCCTGCTTGCAGTTTGGTAGATAATGTCTCTCTGGGGCTGCTATTGCCCCCTTCCAGCCCTTCCGGCTCTGGCTGCCTGCCACTGGAGGGGGATGGTCTGCAGCCAGCTATTTCTGTTCCATCCTTTGTTCTGTGCGCAGTCTTGGCGGTGTCTTATGTTAGAGTTTTTCGCATGGCAGCTATCCCACAGTCTGTTTTTCTAGCCCAAGTTAGTTTGCTCTGATTACACTCAGGGCATTCAGGCCCAATCCTTACTCTAAGCAATTCAGCCTGTGCCTCCCTGCCCAGCCCCCACTTGCTAGTGGCGGATGCAGGCGTCTGCACTGCTTCTCCACTGGGGGAGTTACCGTTGAGTCCCTAATCTGTGGGTTTTAATTATTTATTTTTCCTCCCTGCTATGTTGCCCTCTGCGCTTCCCAGGCTTGCCACAGACTCTGCAGTAAGAGTGTGTCCTGGTGTTTGGAAACCTCTCTTTTTAAGACTTCCTTCCCGGGGCGGAGCTCCGTCCCTACCTCTGTAGTCTCTTTTTTTGTCTTTTATATTTTTTCCTACCTCTTTTTGAAGACAATGGGCTGTTTTTCTGGGTGCCTGATGTCCTCTGCCAGCATTCAGAAGTTGTTTTGTGGCATTTACACAGCGTTTAAATGTTCTTTTGATGAATTTGTGGGGGAGAAAGTGGTATCCCTGTCCTATACCTCCACCATCTTAGGACCACCCTGGATTTTTTTATTTTTTGGACCACTGAGCCACTCAGGAGGCCCCACTGGCATAAAGACCCACTTGTAATCAAACAAAATAGAAAAGAGAGCCCAGAAATTAATCCATGAATATATAGTCAAGTGATCTTCCATAGGATGTCAAGTATACACAATATGGAAAGGATAGACTATTCAACTAATATTATGGGGAAAACAGTTTGTCCACATGCAGAAGAATAAAACCTTTATTTTATACTAAACACAAAAATCAACTAAAAAAATTAAAAAGCTTAAATACAAAATTGCAACTGTAAAATTCCTAAATGAACACTTAGGGGGAAAGCTTCATGGTATTGGTCTCAGAACTGATTTCTTAGATGTGACATGAGCAAGAAAAGCAAAACAGACAAATGGGACTGCATTAAACCGAAAAGCTTCAGAGCAGCAAAATTATCAACCAACAGAATTTAAAAAAAAATCATCCTATGAAATTGGAGAAAATATTTGAAAACTACACATATTAGATAAGGCATTAAAATCCAAATATATAAGGAACTCCTATAATTTCCTGCCATATTCAGCAAAGCAGACATGTTTTTCTATCATCCTGCCACATACATGACAGAATGGATGAGGTAAATGGCAACCCATTCCAGTATTCTTGCCTGGAGAATCCCATGGACAGAGGGGCCTAGCGGGCTACAGTCCATGCGGTTGCAAGAGTCAGATATGACTTAACAACTGAACTACCACCACTGTGGATGTATCTTGAGGATATTAAGTTAAATAAGCCAGGCACAGCATACAGATAGCCAACAAACACAAGAAAAGTTCTCAAAAGATCACAAATTATTAGAGAAATATAAACCAAAACTACACTGAGATATCACCTCATACTTGTCAGAATGGCCATTACCATCACCTCTACAAACAATAAAAGCTGGAGAAGGTGTGAAGAAAAGGGAACCCACTGTTGATGGGAATAAAAGTTGATACAGACACTATGGAGAACAGTATGGAAGCTACGTAAAAAATTAAAGATAGAACTACCACATGACCCGGCAACCCAACTACGGGGCATGTATCCAGAGAACAGCATAATTCAAAAAGATATATGCACCCAAATATCCACTGCAGTGCTATTTACAACAGCCAGGACATGTTCATCAACAGAAGAATGAATAAAGATATGGTATGTATAAACAATCGAATATTCAGTTCAGTTCAGTTGCTCAGTCGCGTCTGACTCTGTGACTCCATGAATCGCAGCACGCCAGGCCTCCCTGTCCATCACCAACTCCCAGAGTTCTCTCAGACTCACGTCCATCGAGTCGGTGATGCCATCCAGCCATCTCATCCTCGGTCGTCCCCTTCTCCTCCTGCCCCCAATCCCTCCCAGCATCAAAGGCTTTTCCAATGAGTCAACTCTTCACATGAGGTGGCCAAAGTACTGGAGTTTCAGCTTTAGCATCATNGTATAAGAGACAGCCCTTCTCCTCCTGCCCCCAATTCCTCCCAGCATCAGAGTCTTTTCCAATGAGTCAGCTCTACTCAGCCATAAAAAAGGAACAAACTGGGTCACTTTTAGAGATGTGGATGGACCTAGATACTGACATATAGAATGAATTAGGTCAGAAAGAGGAAAAACAAATATCATATATTAATGCATATAGGTAGAATCTGAAAAACTGGTATAGAAGAGCTTATTTACAAAACAGAAATAGAGACACAGACATAAAGAGAAAATGTGTGAATACCAAGGAGGCAAGGGGGAAATGGGATGAACTGGGAGATAGGGATTGACATATATATACACTATTAAAACTAATATTATGTTTAAAACAGATAACTAATGAGAACTTACTGTATAGCCTAGGGGACTCTATTCATTGCTCTGTGGTGACTTAAATTGGAAGGAAACCCAAAAAAGAGATGATATGAATATACATATAGTTGATTCCCTTTTCTGTACAGTAGAGAAAAATACATTATAAAGCAACTATACTCCAATAAAAATTAAACTAAATAAAGTAGATTAACAACAAGGATATACTCTATAGCACAGGGAACAAGTATTTCTGCTCAGTATTCTGTAATAAACTTTTCCCTAAATGGGAAAAGAATGATAAAAGAATAGACACATGTATGGGTAAAAACACTAAATTAAAAAACTTAAAAAAAAATTAGCCATTCGTAAAAGAACAAATACTGCATGACTCCACTTATATTAGATATCTTAAATAGTAATAAGTGAACTACGAACTTCCAGCTGTTCAAGCTGGTTTTAGAAAAGGCAGAGGAACCAGAGATCAAATTGCCAACATCCACTGGAGCATTGAAAGGGGAAGAGAGTTTCAGAAAAACATCTATTTCTGCTTTATTGACTATGCCAAAGCCTTTGACTGTGTAGATCACAATCAACTGTGGAAAATTCTGAAGGAGATGGGAATACCAGACCACCTGCCCTGCCTCTTGAGAAATCTGTATGCAGGTCAGGAAGCAACAGTTAGAACTGCACATGGAACAACAGACTGGTTCCAAACAAGAAAAGGAGTACATCAAGGCTGTATATTGTCACCCTGCTTATTTAACTTACATGCAGAGTACATCATGAGAAACGCTGGGCTGGAAGAAGCACAAGCTGGAATCAAGATTACCAGGAGAAATATCAATAACCTCAGATATGCAGATGACAACACTCTTATGGCAGAAAGTGAAGAGGAACTAAAAAGCCTCGTGATGAAAGTCAAAGAGGAGAGTGAAAAAGTTGGCTTAAAGCTCAACATTCAGAAAATTAAGATCATGGTATCCGGTCCCACCACTTCATGGCAAATAGATGGGGAAACAGTGGCTGACTTTATTTTGGAGGGCTCTAAAATCATTGCAGATGGTGATTGCAGCCATGAAATTAAAAGACACTTACTCCTTGGAAGGAAAGTTATGACCAACCTAGACAATATATTAAAAAGCAGAGACATTACCTTGTCCACAAAAGTCCATCTAGTCAAGGCTATGGTTTTTCCAGTGGTCATGTATGGATGTGAGAGTTGGACTATAAAGAAAGCTGAGTGCAGAAGAATTGATGCTTTTAAACTGCAGTGTTTGAGAAGACTTGAGAGTCCCTTGGAGAGCAAGGAGATCCAGCCAGTCCATACTAAAGGAGATCAGTCCTGGGTGTTCACTGGACGGACTGATGTTGAAGCTGAAACTGCAATATTTTGGCCACCTGATGCGAAGAGCTGACTCATTCAAAAAGACCCTGATGCTGGGAAAGATAGAGGGCAGGAGGAGAAGTGGGCGACAGAGGATGAGACAGTTGGATGGCATCACTCATTCAATGTACATGGGTTTGGATAGACTCCAGCAGCTGGTGATAGACAAGGAGGCCTGGCTTGCTGTGGTTCAGGGGGTCGCAAAGAGTCAGACATGACTGAGTGACTGAACTGAATGAAATAGTAATTTGGGATCAGAGAGAATGGTGGTTGCCAGGGGTTGAGTGGAAGGGGAAATGGAGAGGTGCTAATCAACACATATAAAGCCTCAATTATGCAAAAAAAAAATAAGCAGTTCTAGAGATGTGCTGTACAATGTCCCCTCTTTCATATTTATCTATATTCTTACTATGTCTGGTGCTTTCATTTTTTGTGTGTAAATCCAAATACTAACTTCCATCTGGTATAATATTCTTCCTGTTTGAAAAAATTTCTTTACCATGTTTTGTCGTACAGAAGTGATGGTGTTGAAGTTGTTCTTGCCTTTCCTTGTCTGAAAAAGTCTTCATTTTCCTTTTACTTTTGAAATATTTTTGATGGCTATAAAATCCTAGGTTGACCTCTCATTTAAGTATGTTATACCATTGCTCTATGTATAGTAGTAATTTCTGCCAAGAAGTCTGATATAACTCTTATCAGGGTTCTGCTGTATATATGTGTCTTTCAATGAACTAATTTTAATTTCTTTTCACTAGATTTTAAAAACACTTTGATTATAATGACCCTTGATGTAATTTTTCTGTTCCTAATTCTGCTTGGGGTTCACTGAGCTTCTTGGATCTATATATTCACTATTTTAATCAAATTTGGAAAAATTTCAACCATTAATCCTTCAAATATTTATTCTCTATCTCTTCCCCTTTGTAGGACTCCCATGTTAGACCCACTATTATTAATCTCTGGTATCACCAATCCTTTACACATTTTTTTTTCAGTCTATTTTCTGTTTTTGGTTTGTTTCAGTATTTCTTGCTATAGTTTCAAGTTCAGAAGTCATTACTTCTGCAAGGTGTATTCTGCTCTTAACAGCCTCCAGCAAATTTTTCATTTCAGATATTTCATTTTTTCATTGATATAATACCCATTTGTTTCTTTCTTATGCTTCACATTTCTCTCATTATGTTCTTGTTTGTTTGAATTCTTTGGCATACTGAGTATGTTTATCATAAATCTTTCAGCATCTCTTTAACATAGTCTTCTCATTCTTTTCTAGGTTTGTTTCTAATGACCGAGTTTACTCCAAATTTGGGCAATATTTTCCTGCCTTTTTGCATGTGAAGCAGTTTTTAATTATTTGCTGTGCATTATAAATTGTATGTTGAAGGGTATTAGATTTTACTGTATTTCTTTAAATGATAAGGTCATTTTTCTGGCTGGCTATTAACATGCTTGAGATTAGTTTGATCATCTCTGAGCTTGTTCTGAAACCCTCTGAAGACAGTTCTACGGTAACATTTCTCTAAAGTTGGTTTATATTCTTTATAAATCTACTTAAATGTGCCATATTTTCACTCTGCTGACTGAAGCCTGAATGATTCTTTTACATAATCTCTAGCAACTTTCTGGCTTCCAGATCCCCAGAGATGGTTCTTTCCCTAGATTTTGTTCTTTCGCTTGCCCCTTTCATTTTTCCCAATGAAGGTACAGATCTATTTAAGACAGAGACTCAAAAGGAACTTTTCTTCCTATTCTTATAACTTTCTCTCCATACCTCTATTCAATATGATACTTGATGCCACCATTTCTAGCTGCCTTATCCTTCCTGAAATCCAGTCTCTGTCTTCTCAATTCAGAGGAACCACTGGACTTTGATTTTCTCTCCCCTGCAATGGAATTTGAAAACTGCCTCTAGGCAGAAAGGTAGAATGATCACAGAGCTTATCTCATTGATACACTTTTCCAGAGATCTTAGTCCAGCACTGCATGCTTATTATCTGAAATAGTTGTTTCACGTATATTTCCAGGGTTCTAGTTTTTTTTTAATGATAAGAAGACAAATTAGAATTCTGTTCCCTTCTCAGGGCTGGAAGCAAAAGTCCAGAAGTATGTTCTAATAGTTATTGTTATATAACCATCCAACTTTTTTTCCCAAAAGATTAATCCAATTTATATTATCATTACAATGACTACTTCCTTCACTGAACTTTCATTGAAAGTGAAAGTCAAGTTGCTCAGTCCTGTCCCACTCTTTGTGACCCCAGGGACTGTAGCCTACTAGGCTCCATGGAATTTTCCAGGCAAGAGTACTGGAGTGGGTTAGACTCCTATTTTAACAGCACATTTTCACATGAAAACATGTATATATGTGATATATGTACTTTATGACTCACACTTCATGAATCAGTACAGAGATGCTAATTGGGATTAATACCAAAGTTCATGTGGTTCTGTCTATAAAAATTTTAGGTATGGTTGTTATTATCTCTGGGAAAAATTGCAGACTCACACAGTCAGCTATGGAATCCAGAGGCATTTTATTAGTGTGAATCAACACAAAATGAGGCAAACCTTGTTATAGATTTGTAGAATATTATACTTGCTTGAGTAATTAAAACATATGGTCTATTTAGTATTCTATATTAATGAAACTATTAAAATCATCCATCTTGTTATGGATCTTTATTAAGAACAGATTTTAACATTTAAAAAATATATCTGGCATTGCAGAAAGCAGAAAAAAGAAAAAAAGGTATTGCCCTTAATATCCATGTTATTATTAATAGTTATTTTAAAGATAACTACTGCTAAAATTTGGAGTATTATATTTTATATATTTAATATACAGCTGTAACATATTTCATAAATAACTTTATACTCTGTTTTCTCATTTAATAACTAATATAGTAAAAGTTTTAATAATTAACTTCTAGAATCACAGTATATTTTATATAAATATACTATCATTGGGTCATTAACTCATGGCATTATCAAATGATTTTAAATATAAGTACTTTTATTATCATCTTTGTGAGTCAAAACATTATCATTATTTATGATTTCAAATCACTACTACAGGAGGTGTAATTAAATGCTCAGAGGTATAAACTTTTCCAAAGACATTCAATATACAATGAACATTTCTTTCCCAAAGTGATAAAACAATATATGCTTCTACAAATAGTACTGGTTCATTCTCTGCATTCAAATTAGCTTTCACTGTTACCATTATTTTTAAAAATTCCATGTTGAAATTGCATTTTTTACCTGATTCTGGTAAGTTTACATTCTAACTAGTGCAGTCCATTGGAATTCTAGATTGTTCAGATCCAGGTCAATGGTTCTGAAAGGTCTATAGGCATTTTCCATGCTCCAATGCAGTTGGTGCAGGCCCACTTGAACCTATTTTGTTCAAGGGACTCAGTATGCAAACCGACAAAAGTCTGTAATATGGGTGAGGGGCTCTGGCACTTTATAATCTTGTCGAGTCTCTGTGTTTCTATATCTAAAGTTGTTATGATTATATAGGGTAGTAGCTTTTTAGTGGACTGCTGGTCCATTGCAGCCTTTGGACTCAGTGATCAATCAGCCAACACCAAAGATTCTCGCAGTTCACATGGGCTGATACTACAAAGGCCTCATTTCCTATCAGGATGATGTATGGAACATGAAGCCTGTGGAGATCGTTTCTCTTACTCCAAAGTCACCTTCTACCTCAAAAGATTAAGTGGAGGGTAAGCAGGCATAGTTTATAGCTGAGACTAAAAGGCTCAATGTGTCTCACTTTCTAATCTTAGAGGAATATCAGAGAATTTCTAATTTTAGAGTAGCAATATCCACTGCAATGCAAGATACCCTAATAATGTGTTTGTAGAGTAAGCGTGTTGCCTCAGAACAGGTAAAGCCAATACATCGCCACCCTACTAGGAAGCAGATTTAGAGAGGGAGAAAGGGTTGTGTCTCCAGGGGAGGAAAAGTGATTGTGCTAGATTTTGGGTCCCTTCTTCATTTCTCTCTTTCCTTGAGGAGAGGTAGAGGATATCCAACTCAGAAGTGTAACAATAGAGATGTTTGTGAAATTGAAGATGCTTTCAAATATGGTAGCAAAGGCAGTTGGTTTGGTGTGAGAATTTTGGAATACATAGAACTGTGCTGTGCCAAATTATGACTTAAAAAACCAAATCAACCATCACCAACAAAAAAACACCCCTATGACATGGAAGCCCTGGCAATGGAGAGGATGGATGGAAAGACTCAAACCCAGAACCACTTAGCTATAGGTAGAAATTGTATTCTAGAAGATTTGGGTTTCTCTGTAAAAATTATAATGGGGAGATATTTTATAATCCAAGAAAGAAGCTGTAATCTAAAAGGAAATATATGTGTTCTGCTACTGTAGGCTCAGGGAAGAGGTAGCAACCCCCTGTGAAATTTTATTAATTCCTTGAAGTAAAATGGAACACTGGCCACAAACGTACATTGTCTGTGCTAAGACACCCACAGTGGACAGAACACTTGCCTAGTAAATAGGTTACAAATAGTGATGACTAATCTAATAACCTCCATTATTTCATTCAGAATAACAAATGACCAATATAAGATGACTCCCTATTTCCCTTCTCTGATGTGTCCCTAAAATAAATTTTCCTTCTTGAGAATAATGAGAAGTGATCTTGATAAAGAGGGCATCTTTACCTTCAAATCTGACAAAAAAACAGATATAAATTTTCTTTGCAAAAATAGAACTGACCAAGTGATATTGAATATCTTATGTTTAGGCATGAGTTCCTTTCACAATCAGTAGAGATATTACAATTAATACCTAGAAGTAGAGTATTTCTTCCAAGTTACTCAAATTGTAGAGCTGCATTTGTGCTCTCCTACAGATTATCCAGGAATTTATTCAAGTTTCCACGTCAGGACTGTAGTTACTATAGATATCTGTCCTAAATCAGATCATTTCTTCCCCCAGTAGATCTTTTCTAATCACAGAATGGTAAAAATGAAAACAGTTATTACTTTATCTGTCAAATCAGATAAATCAACAATGAACAGAGTTATAACAGATGTCAGATTTCTCTTATTTTCAGTGATTTATGCTCTCATCTATTTCTTTCTCTCATTAACAATATACATCTTTTGTTTATCAGACTACTTACTATCTGAAGATTCAGTCTCTGAGGAAGGAGCTAACTGTCTGATATTAACTGTTTCATGATCTTCAATACTATTCTACAAAAAAATGGGATCCTCAAAATGGCAGGTTCGAGATATATTATGTGGATGATCTACTTTAACACTTATTTTACAGAGGAGGAAACTGAAGCTAAAGGAGGTTAAACGATTTGCCCATAATCATTTTCTGTAAAAGCTCTCATTTTTGTTCTTAAAAGTGTTTATCCCTGGAATTAGGATACCAGTTTTGGGGCTAAGTGAATCAGTCACATAATTTAGCTTTTCTACATCTTGGCTTACTCTTCTATGAGATTGAAATAATAATATCAACTTACTATCTTTCATACAGGAGTTTACGAAGTGCTTCAAATATATGCAAAGAATATAATGCCATAATACAACTACTACTTGGATTACAGATGAAGATTATTGCTTGAGATTATGTCTGTCTTTTGGTGGCAGAATATTAGATAAAGCAAAAGGGATCAGTGTTAAGTAATGGAAGACATATATGACAAGAATCTGTATATGTACAAGATCACAATAGGGCCCTTAGGCTACAACTTGAGTGACAGCCAGGGGATTTGGCATCTAATCTAGCACCCAAATTGAGCTGTCATCTGAATTTGGGTGGGGGACTAAATGGGGGAAAATCAGCAGTTATGAATACCTTACTTCCCAGTGCTTGGTCTGTCAACTATGTAGGTTGCATTTTGCTTAATCATGTCTGTGAACCTTTTCTGAGTCTATAATTTTGGAAAAAATAACTTTTGAAACAAATTACTTCTTCCAACAGTTGCTCCTAGAAATTAGGCTTTTTCTGATCATGGCACACATTTTTCTCACACTTGAGTCATTTGAACACACAACCCATGAATGGGTTCTGTCTTAAAGTGATGAACTGTTATTGGCTTTGGCAGCTGTATGTTTTAAAGGGACAGCAGAATACATATAACCTATGTGACTCTGCTGAAAACACTATTAATGTTGTAAACTGCTAACTTTGTCTTCTTTAAGCAGAAAGGATAGAAAGAAAGAAACCAGTTTTACTTCCCAACAAAGATTTTTTTATAAAAGCAATAAGGTAATGGCAGGAAGTGTGCTTATCATGCTGTAATCACACCCCAGGGGGAATGGGGGGTGCATCACTGCACCTCTTACTTTGTAATGACCCAGGGGTGTGATTATCTTATGATAACCACACTCCCTGTCATGCCTTATTGCTTATATATTCCACATGTCATAATGAATCCTGAAGCACTTTCTAGGTCTCATAGCAAAGGCAATGACTTTGAAGTACAGGAAGTAGCCAGCTTTTCTAGGTACACACAGATTAATACTGTATACATTAGGGGGAATTATGAATGACTACTTTAAAGTGCCAACCAAGCCACAAATATGGGGGAACTGTGTGCTTTATGCCTTAAAAAATCTTATTTGGGCTACCTTTTAAAAAAGTTTTTCTCCCCCTGCAAGTTTGAGGACTATTAAATTATTCTGTTTCTACAAGTAACATTATCTGCCTCCAAAACCACCAGGGAAATAACATCTATGACATAATTACCTTGTAGTTACTTCATATGATGCTTTATTATGAAAACTGGAGAATGTTAAGCTTCCCAACACAAAAATTAGTTTCATTGGATTTAAGTGTCCATTACTCAAGAGTTACAACCATTTCTGCTACAGATCATCAGGTGTAAGATTTAAGGGAGGTGTAAGCTTTAAGGGAGGGACAATGAAGGGAGATTTTCATTTATTCCATAAGATTAAGGGTCTTCATTTTTTTTCTGATGTTAGAGTTGTTACATTTAGCACTAGTCATTGTGTACATTTTATTTGGAGATAATTTAGCTTTGAGACTCTCCATCGCAGCTGTTAATATATTCAAATTAAAATGAGTGAGGTTAATAGTAGACCTATAGGGAAGAAGAGACATCAAGAGAAAAAGATTTCTGAATTTAGCAGGAGGCTTTAATAAGACAACAACGTAGTAAACTAAGCAATTATTTTTGATGCAACTTGCATGATTATCATGCCACAGAGTGAATCTGCACCTCAGGGAGAGGTTTCCAAGTAATTTTGTAACCTTTGAAATGTACACAGCAGTCAACATTTAAGTCTTACTGTCTCTTGCCGAGAAAAATCTGAAACTCTTTTTATCCTGTCACTGTAACCTAGGTGATGAAGATGGTGGCCTTTCACTGTGACCGCTGATGAGTTGATTCAATGTCTGTGTCAGCTTCAGGATCAACCATGTTAACCTTAGGTCACTCCAAGGAAAACTGTGTCGAAGTGACGATTATTTAGCTGCCTACTGCATAAGCAGAGAGTCTTCTGATTACCATAAAGGTCAAATATGCACATTTTGACTGGTGGTAATGAGTAGTTTTAAAGATGTTTTAGCCTTTTCTTAATCTTGCAGTGTCACTAGGCTTCCATTGTTATGCACCAAAGAATGTGCCTCTAATTGTACCATTTGCCCTATTGTAGCTTGTACATAGAGCCAGTAGGGTGATGTTACTTGTGATAACCGCCTACCACATGTCCTAATAATTATTAGCCTTCAATAAATTGTATAATAAGGTAACTCAAGTCTGTAGGAACCAAAGGTTCTTAAAAAGTTGAAAGCAATATTTAAGAGGCTCATGTATCAAATTCTAATAGTGGAGAAAAAAGTAGAATATGAAAATACTTTTCAAGATGTGAAAACTTCTTAAGAATTAGAAAGTATCCTAAAAGACAACACTAGTTCAAACACTAGAACTGTGTGCATGTGTGTGTTTCATAAATGTTTGTGTATTTTTACTTTTAGATGATTTTAAATTTCACCTTTAAAAGACAAGGTTTGTCATCTGAGTCACCCAAAAATTAATAATTATCTGAGGAACAAAGAAGATCAACTGAAAATACACACAAAAATTAATTTTCTAACGGAGAAATTATCAGTTCAGTTCAGATCAGTCACTCAGTCGTGTCCGACTCTTTGCGACCCCATGAATGGAAGCATGCCAAGCCTCATTGTCCATCACCAACCCCTGGAGTTCACTCAGACTCACGTCCATCGAGTCTGTGATGCCATCCAGCCATCTCATCCTCGGTCATCCCCTTCTCCCCCTGCCCCCAATCCCTCCCAGCATCAGAGTCTTTTCCAGTGAGTCAACTCTTCACATGAGGTGGCCAAAGTACTGGAGTTTCAGCTTCAGCATCATTCCTTCCAAAGAAATCCCAGGGCTGATCTCCTTCAGAATGGACTGGTTGGATCTCCTTGCAGTCCAAGGGACTCTCAAGAGTCTTCTCCAACACCACAGTTCAAAAGCATCAATTCTTCAGCACTCAGCCTTCTTCACAGTCCAA
>SJYX01019262.1:573582-592130 GCA_006410675.1 Oreotragus oreotragus
CTTACTCCTTGGAAGAAAAGTTATGACCAAACTGGATAGTATATTCAAAAGCAGAGACATTACTTTGCCGACTAAGGTCTGTCTAGTCAAGGCTATGGTTTTTCCAGTGGTCATGTATGGATGTGAAAGTTGGACTGTGAAGAAGGCTGAGCACCGAAGAATGGATGCTTTTGAACTGTGGTGTTGGAGAAGACTCTTGAGAGTCCCTTGGACTGCAAGGAGATCCAACCAGTCCATTCTGAAGGAGATCAACCCTGGGATTTCTTTGGAAGGAATGATGCTAAAGCTGAAACTCCAGTACTTCGGCCAACTCATGAGAAGAGTTGACTCATTGGAAAAGACTCTGATGCTGGGAGGGATTGGGGGCAGGAGGAGAAGAGGATGACCAAGGATGAGATGGCTAGATGGCATCACTGACTCGATGGACGAGTCTGAGTGAACTCCGGGAGGTGGTGATGAACAGGGAGGCCTGGCGTGCTGCGATTCATGGGGTTGCAAAGAGTCGGATATGACTGAGTGACAGAACTGAACTGAAAATGTAGAATGAATTTGTGTAATATACACATGCACACACACACACACACACACAGGAGCCACAGTGTAAGAGAGATATAGAGAAATCCTAATTTAGCAAGTACTTATTCTACATTTTAGGATATATTATCAGTGATATTGGCCTATGGTTTCTTTTTCATGGTATCTTTGGTTATGCTATCAGGGTGATAGTGACCTCATAGAATGAACTTGGGAGTGTTCCTTCCTCTTCAATTTTTTGGGAAGATTTTTAGAAGGATAGATGTTAACTCTTCTTTAAATATTTGGCAGAATTTGCCTGTGAAGACATCTGGTCTTGAACTTTTGTTGTTGTAAGTTACTTAATCACTGTTTCGATTACAAAGCTATAGTAATCAAAATAGTATGGTACTGGCACAGAAATGGAAATATAGATCAATGGAAATAAGAGAGTCTAGAAATAAGCCTACACACTTATACTCAATCTATGATAGGGGAGGCAAGAATGTACAATGGAGAAAAGACAGACACTTCAATGAGTGGTGCTGGGAACATTGAATAGCTGCAGATAAAAGAATTAAATTATAACATTTTTTAACACTATACACAAAAATAAACTCAGAATGCACCACAGACCTAAGTGAAAGGCCAACATTATAAATCTCTTAGAGGAAAACTTAGGCAGAACACTATGACATAAATCACAGCACTATCTTTTGGACTTATCTCCTAGGATAATAAAACAAACAAAAATGAATAAATTGGACATAAACTCAACACATTCTGCACAATAAAGGAAACCATGAACAAAATGAAAAGACAGTCTACAGAATGAAAGAAAATATTTGCAAACAAAATGACTGACAAGGGATTAATTTCCAAAACATACAAACAGCTTATTCAGGTCTAAGTCAAAAGCAAACAAACAAAATAATCAAAATGTGAGCAGAAGATCTAAATAGATATTTCACCAAAGAAGACATACAGATGGCCAGACAGCACATGAAAAGATGTTTAACATCACTAATTATCAGAGAAAATGCAAATCTAAAGCACAATGAGGTATCACCTGACACTGGTCATAAATGGCCATCGTCACAAAGTCTACAAACAATAAATGCTAGAGAGAGTGTGGAGAAAAGGGAACCCTCCTACACTGTGGGTGGGATGTAAATTAGTACAGCTGCTATGGGGAACAGTATAGAGGTTCCTTAAAAGACTAAAAATTGAACTACCAGGGAGGCCTGGTGTGCTACGACTCATGGGGTCCTAAAGAGTCGGACGCGAATGAGCAACTGAACTGAAATGAAAGATTTGTCTTAATCCAGCCACTTACCACTTTTCCTCAAAGTTTAAGCAGTTTTTAATAGAATCTTTCGGATAGTCTTAGATATTTAGTTGGAGAAGGCAATGGCACCCCACTCCAGTACTCTTGCCTGGAAAATCCCATGGATGGAGGAGCCTGGTAAGCTGCAGTCCATGGGGTCGCTGAGAGTTGGACATGACTGACCGACTTCACTTTCACTTTTCACTTTTCACTTTGATGCATTGGAGAAGGAAATGGCAACCCACTCCAGTGTTCTTGCCTGGAGAATCCCAGGGACGGGGGAGCCTGGTGGGCTGCCGTCTATGGGGTCGCACGGAGTCGGACACGACTGAAGCGACTTAGAAGCAGCACCTGATATTTAGTAATATTATTAGCAGAAAGATATAATTTTCCAAAATGATAGCAATTATTTTTTCTCCTATATTATAGACAGGAGACTCTCTGAAGAAATGCTGAGTAATAGTGGATGATAAGCATTCTGCTCGTTCTTTACATTACAATAAACAGTTTTATCAGGTAAGTTGATGTTTGCGACTGCTTCTGCTAAGTAATCTTTCGTATTTAATTTTTTTCTATTTCTAATGTATCTGAATTGCCTCAAAACAATGACATTCTCTGTATTTTACAAGTTAGAAACTGTGAAACACCTGGTCTTGCAGTTTTTTATTTATCAAAATTTTTAATCACCATTTTGATCTCTTCTGTGATACTTTTTCTTATTTTCTACTCTGCCTATATTCATAGTCACTTACATTTTGAAAAGAGTTATCAACTTCTTCAAAATTTTCCACTTTTTTTGTAGAGCTATATTTCTCATTTGTTTATTCATTGGGTTATTTTCTGGATCTTAGGCTGAGAGGTTAGGTTAGTCCCACTTACTTTGTTTCTTAAAGTCTAGCTCTTACCTCTAGACATTCTAATGTTAGCAAACACTCAGTTCATGGTGATTTTATCTATGCAGATGATCCTCTCAAGACCCTGTCTTCATGTCTCTTCCTCAGTTCAGTTCAGTTGCTCAGTCGTGTCCAACTCTTTGCGACCCCATGAATGAATCACAACATGCCAGGCCTCCCTGTCCATCACCAACTCCCAGAGTTCACTCAGACTCACGTCCATCGAGTCAGTGATGCCATCCAGCCATCTCATCCTCTATCGTCCCCTTCTTCTCCTGCCCGCAATCCCTCCCAGCATCAGAATCTTTTCCAATGAATCAACTCTTCGCATGAGGTGGCCAAAGTACTGGAGTTTCAGCTTTAGCATCATTCCTTCCAAAGAACACCCAGGGCTGATCTCCGTCAGAATGGACTGGTTGGATCTCCTTGCAGTCCAAGGGACTCTCAAGAGTCTTCTCCAGCATGACAGTTCAAAAGCATCAATTCTTCAGCACTCAGCTTTCTTCACAGTCCAACTCTCACATCCATACATGACCACTGGAAACAATATAGCCTTGACTAGACGGACCTTTGTTGGCAAAGTAATGTCTCTGCTTTTCAATATGCTATCTAGGTTGGTCATAACTTTTCTTCCAAGGAGTGAGCGGCTTTTAATTTCATGGCTGCAGTCACCATCTGCAGTGATTTTGGAGCCCCCAAAAATAAAGTTGACACTATTTCCACTGTTTCCCCATCTATTTCCCATGAAGTGATGGGACCAGATGCCATGATCTTCGTTTTCTGAATGTTGAGCTTTAAGCCAACTGNCAGCCTACCAGGCTCCTCCATCCATGGGATTTTCCAGGCCAGAGTACTAGAGTGGGGTGCCATTGCCTTCTCCAATGAAAACTATCTGAAAAAAAAAGATATACATGTAAAACTTTGCTGTATATCTGAAACTAACACAACATTGTAGAGCAGTTATACTTCAATAAAATAGTTAATTAAAAATTGAAGTATATAAACATTAATTCTAAGTTGTACCCTAACATTTGTGGAAAACTGAGAATTCTTTAGTTACTTAAGAAATATGAACAGGTTCTGATTCTTGTTGGGAGAGGGAAGAACAGGACTTAAGTCATTCTATTATTAAACAGAGATTAAAAGTCAGTAAAATAATACCATTATTCTTCAACACTAATGAATTAATAGGTCTAGACAATGGTCATCAATACTTGTTAACCTCACAAAAATGGAGACAGCCAGGAAATGTGTGCCTCCTGATGAGAGCACTTGTAGAAGTATATAGTGAAATATTTATAAATAATATGACATGATACCAGGCATATGCCTCAAAATAACCTGGATGGGAATAGAAGTGCAGAAGAAACAAGACTGGCTAAAAGTTATTAATTGCTGAAGCTGGTTGAGAGGTACATGGAAGTTTGCTTTACACTCCTCTGTATTTTCTGCAGGTTTGAAATTTTCTACAATCACTTAAAAACAGACAAGGTTTGCATTAAGATGTTTTGGTATATTCCTTCCCAACTACTAGGATGCATTTAAAGAGGGTCGCTTTAGGAAATTTGAATGCTCTTACATGATGGCCACAAGCTTCACTAAATGCCCAGAGGCTCTTTTCCAAGCCCTCTGCCCATGATTTTAGGCAAGAGCAGAACAAGAGTCAGATGGTATGGAAAACATACCACCAAATTGGATCATAAGCAAAATGAAAACTATAATTAAGGGAAGGAACTGACTATCCTCTTTAGCTTTCAAAATGTTTTTGAACTCAGAAAGGAGCACGAATGGTGCTCCAGCACAAACGTGTAATCTTTGGCGCAGACAAATGGATGCTTTTGTGGACAATGACAATGTAGAATTTGTCATTTCCTTCACATGGGATTTCTTTGGTTACACCGTCTCACCACATCCTTCCTTAGGGGTCCTCTTTTTCCTCTTCCACTTTATACATTCTCCTCCCCCTTCAAGCTTGTACCAAGGGAAAGAAAACATACTATTTTCTTTGCCCAGCTATAGAAAAATGTCAGTGTGAGAAATTACCTTTCAATTCATAAAACACTGGATTACTTCTGACCAGTCTTATTTATTTTTTATTTGGCTGTACCTGTCTTAATTGTGGCATGCAAAACCTAGTCCCTTGACCTAAATTCAAAGCCAAGCTCCCTGTACTGGGAGCTCAGAGTCTCAGATTCTTAAAATGAACCAGCAGGGAAATCCCAGTCTTCTTTATTAATCAACTCTTTATTGCAGTCAAAGCCCCAGACTGATTAGTTTCTCAGAAGGCTGAAAACAATGCCCCTCTACAAGTTTACCATCGTTTACCAGAGTATTCCTGGAGAAGGAAATGGCAACCCACTCCAGTGTTCTTGCCTGGAGAATCCCAGGGACGGGGGAGCCTGGTGGGCTGCCGTCTATGGGGTAGCACAGAGTCGGACACAACTGAAGTGACTGAGCCGTGGCAGTGACCAGAGTATTCCACTGTTTGTTTTTTTAATTAAAACTCAACACAGAGTGACCTTGAAATGTGCCTTTAATTTCCATTCAGTCATAATATTACTCCCTCAACTTCACCATTTCATTAATTATATGTGATGGTGGTGGTTTAATCACTAAGTAGTGTCCGACTCTTGCAACCCCATGAACCTAGCCTGCCAGGCTCCTCTGTCCATGGATTTCCCAGGCAGGAATACTAGAGTGGTTCCCATTTCCTTCTCCAGGGGATTGTCCTGACACAGAGATGGAACCGTAATCTCCTGCACTGCAGGTAGATTCTTCACCGACTGAGCCACTCAGTCAGTTCAGTCAGTTCAGTCAGTTCAGTTCAGTCGCTCAGTCGTGTCCTACTCCTTGAGACCCCATGAATCGCAGCACGCCAGGCCTTCCTGTCCATCACCATCTCCGGGAGTTAAATAAGCAGGGTGACAATATACAGCATTGACGTACTCCTTTGCCTATTTGGAACCAGTCTGTTGTTCCATGTTCAGTTCTAACTGTTGCTTCCTGACCTGCATACAGGTTTCTCAAGAGGCAGGTTAGGTGGTCTGGTATTCCCATCTCTTTCAGAATTTTCCAGTTTATTGTGATCCACACAGTCAAAGGCTTTGGCATAGTCAATAAAGGAGAAATAGATGTTTTTCTGGAACTCGCTTGCTTTCTCCATGATCCAGCAGATGTTGGCAATTTGATATCTGGTTCCTCTGCCTTTTCTAAAACCAGCTTGAACATCAGGGAGTTCACGGTTCACGTATTGCTGAAGCCTGGCTTGGAGAATTTTGAGCATTACTTTACTAGCATGTGAGCTGAGTGCAATTGTGTGGTACTTTGAGCATTCTTTGGCATTGCCTTTCTTTGGGATTGGAATGAAAACTAACCTTTTCCAGTCCTGTGGCCACTATTGAGTTTTCCAAATTTTCTGGCATATTGAGTGCAGCATTTTCACAGCATCATCTTTCAGGATTTGAAACAGCTCCACTGGAATTCCATCACCTCCACTAGCTTTGTTCTTAGTGATGCTTTCTAGGGCCCACTTGACTTCACATTCCAGGATGTCTGGCTCCAGATTAGTGATCATATCATCATGATTATTTNCCATCACCTCCACTAGCTTTGTTCGTAGTGATGCTTTCTAAGGCCCACTTGACTTCACATTCCAGGATGTCTGGCTCTAGGTGAGTGATCACACCATCGTGATTATCTGGGTCGTGAAGATCTTTTTTGTAGAGTTCTTCTGTGTATTCTTGCCACCTCTTCTTAATATCTTCTGCTTCTGTTAGGTCCAGACCATTTCTGTCCTTTATCGAGCCCATCTTTGCATGAAATATTCCCTTGGTATCTCTAATTTTCTTGAAGAGATCTCTAGTCTTTCCCATTCTGTTGTTTTCCTCTATTTCTTTGCATTGATTGCTGAAGAAGGCTTTCCTATCTATTCTTGCTATTGTTTGTAACTCTGCATTCAGATGCTTATATCTTTCCTTTTCTCCTTTGCTTTTCACTTCTCTTCTTTTCACAGCTATTTGTAAGGCCTCCTCAGACAGCCATTTTGCTTTTTTGCATTTTTTTCCCATGGAGATGATCTTGATCCCTTTCTCCTGTACAATGTCACAAACCTCCATTCATAGTTCATCAGGCACTATATCTGTCAGAGATCTAGTCCCTTAAATCTATTTCTAACTTCCACTGTATAATCATAAGGGATTTGATTTAGGTCATACCTGAATGGTCTAGTTGTTTTCCCTACTTTCTTCAATTTAAGTGTGAATTTACCAATAAGGAGTTCATGATGAGCCACAGTCAACTCCTGGTCTTGTGTTTGTTAACTGTATAGAGCTCCTCCATCTTTCTTTTCTTCCTACAAGGTACTAATTCTACTCACAAGGGCTCTACCCTCAAGAGTTAAATTAACCTAAGGCCCTACCTCCTAATATCATCACACTGGGGATTTGGACTTCAACAAATGACTTTTAGAGGCAACCAAACATTCAATTCAGAGGACCTAGAGAAAGAAAGTGAGAGTGAAAATAAGCATAATCTATTAACAGACTGTTCTCATGGTCCAGCAAGTGGGCCCTGGCTCTCCAGGACACCACTAGCAATATGCTCAAGGCCACTGGATTAGCAGCTCCCTCCTTCCTCTCAGAAGAATCAGTAAGAGGGCTTCTCTAGTGGTTTAGTGATAAAGAATCCCCCTTGCAATTCAGGGGACATCAGTTTGATCCCTGGTTTTGGAAGATCCCACATGCTATGGGGCAGTCAAGCTTACACACCACAACTGCTGAAGCCCATGTGCCTAGAGCTAGTGCTTCACAAGAAAAGCCAAAACGACAAGAAGTTGACACACCACAACTAGACAGTAGCCTTCCTTGCCACAACTACAGCAAGTTCACATACAGCAACAAAGACCCAACACGGGCAAAAATAATAATAAATAACACCTTAAAAAAAAGAAGAACTGGTAAGAGAATTAGCAGATAGAGAAAATATGGGGCAGGAGGTTCAGAAGAACCACTCCCTAGCATTTTAATTTTCTATAATTCATTGCTGTTATGTAATTCTCAGTTTCCTACCAAATTATAAATATTTTTGGAATAAATGCTTCATTTTTTGGACATTACTATTATTTACCACATTGGTGTGTATCTTATTTATTGGCTGAATTTATCACTGCTAACACATCTTAGAAGTTTTTTTTTCTAATCTTTAAAGCTATTTTTGAATTTTTTTGTGTCCTCCAAGAGCTAGCTAGTCAATAAAATAAAGAAATACATGTTGTTTGGTCCATAGTGAAAGTATTAGTCTCTCAGTCATGTCTAACTACTTGTGACCCCATGGACTTAGCCCACCTCTGTCCATGGAATTCTCCAGGCAAGAATACTGGAGTGGGTAGGCATTTCCTTCTCCAGGGGATCTTCCTGACCCAGGGATTGAATCTGGGTCTTCTGCATTGTAGGCAGATTCTTTACTGTCTGAGCTACCAGGGAAGCCTTGGTCCATAGTAAGTGATGAAAAAGTGATAGCTATCATTATTAGTATTTCTGTGCTATACACAGATTTGATGAATACACTTGAAAGAAGATCTGTGATCTCTTCACACTCTCTTCAAATTTAGAAAACAATCAGTACTTTCTGGATTTTTGATATTTAAAAGGCTGTGTCTAATTGGAATATCAATAACCTCAGATATGCAGATGACACCACCCTTATGGCAGAAAGTGAGGAGGAGCTAAAAAGCCTCTTGATGAAAGTGAAAGTAGAGAGTGAAAAAGTTGGCTTAAAGCTCAACATTCAGAAAACGAAGATCATGGCATCTGGTCCCATCACTTCATGGGAAAAATAGATGGGGAAACAGTGTCAGACTTTATTTTGGGGGGCTCCAAAATCACTGCAGATGGTGACTGCAGCCATGAAATTAAAAGACACTCCTTGGAAGAAAAGTTATGACCAACCTAGATAGCATATTCAAAAGCAGAGACATTACTTTGCTGACTAAGGTCCATCTAGTCAAGGCTATGGTTTTTCCTGTGGTCATGTATGGCTGTGAGAGTTGGACTGTGAAGAAGGCTGAGCGCCGAAGAATTGATGCTTTTGAACTGTGGTGTTGGAGAAGACTCTTGAGAGTCCCTTGAACTGCAAGGAGATCCAACCAGTCCATTCTGAAGGAGATTAGCCCTGGGATTTCTTTGGAAGGAATGGTGCTAAAGCTGAAACTCCAGTACTTTGGCCACCTCATGTGAAGAGTTGACTCATTAGAAAAGACTCTGATGCTGGGAGGGATTGGGGGCAGGAGGAGAAGGGGACGACAGAGGATGAAATCGCTGGATGGCATCACTGACTCGATGGACGTGAGTCAATGAACTCCAGGATCTGGTGACGGACAGGGAGGCCTGGAGTGCTGCGATTCGTGGGGTCGCAAAGAGTCAGACACAACTGAGCGACTGAACTGAACTAATTGGAATATTCAAACAGCCAGTCCACATGTTCTGACTTTTTAAAAGCAGAAGTACAATATATTGGGAGATATGTTTTATAAGTCAAGATACACTATGATTACTTCATTCCTCTATTTTTAACTGTGTATGAAACATTTTATAACATGTACTAACATTTTATGGAAAACTGAAGTCAAGGCTACTAGTTTGTATAATACATATAATAATCTAAGAATAATTCTATATTCTCTTGTTAGCAAGATAGTTTTTCCTTCTATACCATGTGCACTATTAAAGTTAATCTATGAATATTACTGAGGTAAAATTCTCCTTAGAATAAAGAGAAAAGAAAATCCTGTCTCGTAAAGTAGAGGTGAGGGACAATGGTACTTTAAACACTGAGTACAGGAGGAAAGGGAAGCAAGTGGTAAGATGCTTCAGTGCTGACCTACCTTTTCAGACATGAAATAGGAGAGGTGAAGATTGCAGAGGTAAACTGAGAGCAAAGGATCTTTTCCTTTACTTTCTGTTGGGAGTTGGAGAGTGTCTACCTCGTGGGTGGATGGGCCAGATGGGTAGGTTTATCAGATGGAAGAGGGAGTGGCATCACTGGGGAGTTAGAGAACAAGAATGTGAATAAATACTCCTTAGCTGCTGCTCTTGACCTCCTGTGGTACAGGAAGGGCCTGAACAGTCCTGCATGCTCTATGAGTAAGCTGAATCTAGCTGGCCATGGAGACTGCCAGAAGAAGTAGCATCAAAGAGCTGTAAAAGTGACCCTCTGGCCAAGCACCATGGGACAGTCTGTCTGGTCAAAGAATCGGCACCCTTAGGGGGATTTATGGTCAGTTGACGGGTGACATAGGTTGAATCAGCAATAAGAATGGCCAGCTCCTGTTGAAGCGAGAGGGAACAGATGACTAGGCCATGAGCTTTACACTCTCTTGTTGCCTAAAGGACTGCATTTTACCTCACACTTCAATATCACATCTCCACTGTATCATAGAACAGAAGGCCCCAGAGTGAGATATTATAGTCTGGAGGGGCCTGTTTTCTGTTTTATGAGAGAACTAGATATGGTCAAAGCTACAGGTTTAGCCTTTATCATGATAAATCGTAGCTGATAGATTTTAGTAAATCCTCTTAAGATAATAGCACAACTGGCTGGTATGTTTCTTGCTGAAAAAGCTCATTTTGAATGTCAAAAGTGAAATACTATGTTCATACAAATCCTAATATTCCACTAAGGAAGTGGATGCTTCAGACCCAAAAGGGCAAGCATTTAAGTGAAAAGAGAAGAGAGATTCATTAACAAGTTTCAAAATATCATCTGTTATATTTTTGGAACTACTTAGAATACCACTAGAATACTATGGTTTTATATACTATTCATTGTACATAAAAACAAAGATGGTTAGAGCTAAAAGAGATGTTATAAATTATTTAGTTCAACTTCAGACAAAGAAGCTCAGATCTGAAGAGGTTCAGGTAACAAGCCTTGGGCCACACATCAAGTACAGAATTAGCTAGACAAGAACCCCTTCTTGATTCTTATTCTCAAGCCTCCTCTACTCCCTCTTATCTCCACAAATTCAATGATTCCTTATCCTTAAGCATTTATCCATCCATCTGTAAGTACTGCAAGACACAATGCTTCATTGATTCTTCTTTTTGCAGATTCAATTTCCTGCTTAAATTTTGGCTCTAAAGGGGCTTGCTCAAAGAACTACTGCTGGGCAAATTATATGATGATCCTAGTAATTTAGAAACATCATGACAATATTAGACTTCTTAATTCTATTTTTTTAATTGCAGTTATCTAGAGAATTCTCTATTCTGGTCAAGAAATTTTCACGATGATGGTTTTGATTTTTAAAGAGACTTAAATGTTTCTTTTAAAAAGAAGACCTAGAAAATTCTTCAACTATTATTAATTCTCATAAAATAATTTAATTGAAACTTATTGAAGCTAATTAAAAGGATAATTTCTCATTTTGCTTTGTGGTCCCATGGACTTAATTCAACCAAAGAAGTATTTTATTTTATTTTTTAGAGGTAACCATGTGCTCGGAATCAGCATCAGGGGAACAAAATGAGAAATGCCCTCATATCTCTATTCTTCTTATGACAAAAACACCTTGCACTAATTTACTTTTTCTGAATAATTGTATCCTTCCTCATGCATGCTTTAATGATTCCATTTTTGGATGCTACTGAATGTCCTTTTTCTTAATTTTTAAAAATATTAGTTTGCACATGTAATAATAATCACATGTAATTCAGGAAACATTTATTTTTATTTAACACATGATAGCTCTTTCTATCGGAGAAGGCAATGGCAACCCACTCTAGTATTCTTGCCTGGAAAATCCCATGGATGGAGGAGCCTAGTAGGCTCCAGTCCATGGGGTCACTAAGAGTCGGGCCTGATTGAGCGACTTCACTTTCACTTTTCACTTTCATGCATTGGAGAAGGAAATGGCAACCCACTCCAGTGTTCTTGCCTGGAGAATCCCAGGGACAGAGGAGCCTAGTGGGCTGCCATCTATGGGGTCACACAGAGTCGGACACAACTGAAGCGACTTAGCAGCAGCTCTTTCTATGTGGCAGACAGTACTGGAAATGTTTCAAAAAGATTATTTCAGGTACATACTATTATATTCAAGACCACCCGATTTTATAAATGAAGAAACTGAGACAAAAAGAGTACAAGCTAACAATAAAACTCAGGTATTTGCTCCATAGTCTTAAACACTGATTTTTGTGAGGCAAGCCTTAGATTGGCACAAAGGATAGCAAAATGAATGAAGCTGTATCTGTGCCTTCCAGAAACTTGGCCAACAACACACTCATAGTAGAGAGAGATGTATAAAAACAGTACTGTTGACTATGACAGAGACATAAAAAGTGTTATGGGAAAATAGAAAAAGAATTTCAGAGGAAGTGACAGTTAAGTTGTGTCATGAGAATAAGGGGAATTTTATAGAAGCACAATGTCATTTAGCCAAAGGTTAGAAAGAAACCTTTGCTTCCCTGATAGCTCAGTTGGTAAAGAATCTGCCCGCAATGCGGAAGACCCCAGTTCGATTCCTTGGTTGGGAAGATCCCTAGGAGAAAGGGATGGGTTACCCATTCCAATATTCTTGGGCTTCCTTTGTGGTTTAGTTGGTAAAGAATCCACCTGCAATGAGGGAGACCTGGGTTCGATTCCTGGGTTGGGAAGATCTCCTGGAAAAGGGAAAGGCTACTCACTCTAGTATTCTGGCTGAGAATCCCATGGACTGTATAGTCCATGCGGTTGCAAAGAGTCAGACACAGCTGAGCGATTTTCACTTCACATGCATCCTATACTTTGGGGCTTCCCTCATAGCTCAGATGGTAAAGAATCCAAGAGAGAGATGTATAAAAACAGTACTGTTGACTATGACAGAGACATAAAAAGTGTTATGGGAAAATAGAAAAAGAATTTCAGAGGAAGTGACAGTTAAGTTGTGTCATGAGAATAAGGGGAATTTTATAGAAGCACAATGTCATTTAGCCAAAGGTTAGAAAGAAACCTTTGCTTCCCTGATAGCTCAGTTGGTAAAGAATCTGCCCGCAATGCGGAAGACCCCAGTTCGATTCCTTGGTTGGGAAGATCCCTAGGAGAAAGGGATGGGTTACCCATTCCAATATTCTTGGGCTTCCTTTGTGGTTTAGTTGGTAAAGAATCCACCTGCAATGAGGGAGACCTGGGTTCGATTCCTGGGTTGGGAAGATCTCCTGGAAAAGGGAAAGGCTACTCACTCTAGTATTCTGGCTGAGAATCCCATGGACTGTATAGTCCATGCGGTTGCAAAGAGTCAGACACAGCTGAGCGATTTTCACTTCACATGCATCCTATACTTTGGGGCTTCCCTCATAGCTCAGATGGTAAAGAATCCACCTGCAATGCAGGAGACACTGGCTCAATTCCTGGGTCAGGAAGATCCACTGGAGAAGGGATAGGCTACCCATTCCAGTATTCTTGGGCTTCCCATGTGACTCAGGTGGTAAAGAATTCTCTTACAATGCAGGACACCTGGGTTTGATCCCTCGGTTGGGAAGATCCTCTGGAGAAGGGAAAGGTTACCCACTCCAGTATTCTGGCCTGGAGAATTCCATGGACTATATAGTCCATGGGGTCACAATACAGTACATGTAGGGGTGTAGACCCCTATAGAGTACATTGGTTGCTTGGACACAACTGAGTGACTTTCACTAAAAAGGAAAAAAGCCAGTGGAAAAATACAAGACATATTCCTAGAAACATTCATAGAGTGTGGCTGAGAGTTGGAAAGAAATGATGAAAAAAAGAAAATGAAGAGTTACAGTAGGGAAAAATGATTAAAAATGACATTGTATGTGAGAAGCAAAATTCTAAAATTTTCCTGAGGTGGAGGTGAGTGGTTAGCTAAGTTTTTTCACATATGAGAAAGATATCACTCTTGAGTTTTAGAACAACAAACTAGCAGTAACGTGGAGAATGTGAGCAAAGACTGTATGGCTATTAATTAAGGGGATACTGCATTAGTTCAGGGGCTTCCCAGGCGGTGCCTGCCAGTGCAGGAGACCTGGGTTCAATACCTAGGTTGGGAAGATCCCCTGGAGGAGGGCATGGCAACCTACTCCAGTATTCTTGCCTGGAGAATTCCATGGATAGAGGAAGCTGGCAGACTACAGTTCATGGGGTCGCAAAGAGTTGGACACAACTGAAGCACCTTAGTACGCACTCACATGGAAAGGCAGAAAGGTTATGAGAACAAGAGAAATGGTTCACTTTCAGAACTAGTGAGTTAGAGGAAAACATGTCCCAAATATGATTGCAAATCCTGATGAAAAAGAGATTAGAACTTGTGATGTAGATCTGGGAATTAGCAGGATTTATGATAGTGGGCACCATAAAAGCAGATAAATAAGGGTGGGATGATCGCAAAGTCAGAAAGCTATGGTAAAAGATGATAAAATCTAGCAGAAGAAAAGTTAGTAAGGAAGAACCATCATGGAGAAAGAGCATCTGAATCAGTGGGAGGAAATTTTTGAAATGGAAGTCCTCAGTCTTAAATGCAGCAGACAATGTTAGTAGGAGGAAAACCATGAAATTTAGCAATTGGGAGGTCAATTAGTGTAAAATTCCTTTTTGGCTTGAATTTGTTAGTCTTATGTAGTTTGCTGAATAACGGCCCCCAAAGATGTCCATGTTCTAATTTCTGGCACCTGTGAATAGTACTGTATATGGCAAAGAAGGGATTTTGCAGATGTGATCAAGTTAAAGATCTTGACACAGGCAGGAGTAACCTAGATTAT
Source organism: Oreotragus oreotragus (assembly GCA_006410675.1). Classification (NCBI taxonomy): domain Eukaryota; kingdom Metazoa; phylum Chordata; class Mammalia; order Artiodactyla; family Bovidae; genus Oreotragus; species Oreotragus oreotragus. The sequence continues at coordinate 588,069 of SJYX01019262.1, forward strand.
CGGGCTTCCCAGGAACAACTCATGGTAAAGAAACCACCTGCCAATGCAGGATACTTAAGAGATGTGGGCTCAGTTCCTAGGTTGGGAAGATCCCCTGGAGGAGGAAATGGAAATCCACTTCAGTATTCTTGCTTGGAGAATTCCATGGAGAGGAGAGCCTGATGGGCTACAGTTCACAGGGTCACACAGAGTCAGATGTGCCTGAAGCGATTTAGCACACACACACACAACCTGATTATCCAGGCTGGCCAATGATGTGATCACAAGTGTCCTTATGGGAGAGACAGACGGAGGCAAAACTACAGAAAGCAGTGTGAGGATGGAAGCAAAATGCTGTGCTGCTGGCTTTGAAGATGGGAAAAGGAGCCAAAGAACGCAAATAATGCAGCTGTAGAAGACGGGAAAGGCTAGGAGATGGATTTTCCCTCGTTCCTGAGGGAGCACTGTTGCTCTGTCAGCCTGTCTGTATCTCTCTCTCTCATACACACATACATACTACTTCTCTGCTGCAGCCTTCAGTTCAGTTCAGCCGCTCAGTCATGTCCAACTCTTTGCGACCCCATGAATTGCAGCACGCCAGGCCTCCCTGTCCATCACCATCTCCCGGAGTTCACTCAGACTCACGTCCATCAAGTCCGTGATGCCATCCAGCCATCTCATCCTCTGGCGTCCCCTTCTCCTCCTGCCCCCAACCCCTCCCAGCATCAGAGTCTTTTCCAATGAGTCAACTCTTCGCATGAGGTGGCCAAAGTACTGGAGTTTCAGCTTTAGCACCATTCCTTCCAAAGAAATCCCAGGGCTTATCTCCTTTAGAATGGACTGGTTGGATCTCCTTGCAGTCCAAGGGACTCTCAAGAGTCTTCTCCAACACCACCACAGTTCAAAAGTGTCAATTCTTTTGCTGTCTTGCATACAGGGTCCTCATTACCATCATCCTAAATTCCATATATATGTGTTAGTATACTGTATTTGTGTTTTTCTTTCTGGCTTAAGATGTGTAGAGCAGACTTTTGGACTCTGAGGGAGAGGGAGAGGGAGAGGGCGGGATGATTTGGGAGAATGGCATTGAAACATGTATACTATCATGTAAGAAACGAATCGCCAGTCTATGTTCGATGCAGGATGCAGGATGCTTGGGGCTGGTGCATGGGGATGATCCGGAGGGATGATGTGGGGTGGGATGTGGGAGGAGGGTTCATGTTTGGGAGTTCGTGTACACCCATGGCAGATTCATGTCAATGTATGCCAAAACCAATAGAGTACTGTAAAGTAAAAAAAAGTAAAATGGAAGCTAATTCATTTCTTACATGATAGTATACATATTTCAATGCTATTCTCCCAAATCATCCCTCCCTCTCCCTCTCCCTCTCCTTCTCCCTCAGAGTCCATAAGTCCGCTCTACACATCTGTATCTCTTTTGCTGTCTTGCATACAGGGTCCTCATTACCATCATCCTAAATTCCATATATATGTGTTAGTATACTGTATTTGTGTTTTTCTTTCTGGCTTAAGATGTGTAGAGCAGACTGTTGGACTCTGAGGTAGAGGGAGAGGGAGAGGGCAGGATGATTTGGGAGAATGGCATTGAAACATGTATACTATCATGTAAGAAACGAATCGCCAGTCTATGTTCGATGCAGGATGCAGGATGCTTGGGGCTGGTGCATGGGGATGATCCGGAGGGATGATGTGGGGTGGGATGTGGGAAGGGGGTTCATGTTTGGGAGTTCGTGTACACCCGTGGCAGATTCATGTCAATGTATGCCAAAACCAATAGAGTACTGTAAAGTAAAATAAAGTAAAATGGAAGCTATATAAAAAAAAAAGTGTCAATTCTTCGGCGCTCAGCTTTCTTCACAGTCCAACTCTCACATCCATACATGACCACTGCAGCCTAAAGTAGAGCAAAGTTCAGGGGAAGGGGCAAAGTTTAATGCTGGGCTGGACTGAACTTTTTAGTGTTCAGAATATGAAACTATTGGTTAATACTCAAGAATGCCCAATATGCCCAAGAGAAGCAGAATAGATGGCTGGCAGTGGAAAAGAACAGCAGAAGCTGCACGTTCGTACTCCAGAATCCAGTGCATCCAGTACACAGCCTACACTGCAAATGACATCATTGAGGTCCACCAAGTGTGGCCAATCTATAGGTTGAAAGTTTAAAAGACGGACTAAAATAGGTGGATGGTGGGAGATGACAAAGCACATGGGAATGAAATTTCTCAGAATCAGTAGTTTTACATGAATGTTATTAAAAACTATAGTAAAGGACTTCCCTGGTGGCTCAGTGGTAAAGAATCTGCTGCACTGTAGGAGACATAGGTTCGATCCCTGGTCTGGAAAGATCCCACATGCCACGAAGCAATTAGCCAGTGGGCCACAACTACTGAGTCTGTGCTCTAGAGCCCAGGAGCTGCAGCTACTGAGCCCTCGTCTGCCACAACTTCTGAAGCCCGCACACCCAAGAGGCCATGCTCTGCAACAAGAGAAGTCTCCATAATGAGAAGCCCACACACCACAACCAGAGAGTAGCCCTCACTCGCCACAACTAGAAAAAAGCCTGCCCAGCAGTGAACGCCCAGCACAAGTAGTAAACTAATAAATAACATTTAAAAATAATACCAGTAAATAGATACAAGTTTTAAAATGAAGTGTGAAATTAAGTAAAATGCAAATTTTAATATCCTTTCAGAGGTCACAAATGCACATGTCTAATGGCTTCCAAGTTTAAGAGAAAAAAAGAAAAAGAGCTTCATGGAGCCCTTGGTAAACTGGAGAACACACGCCATCTAAACAGAACAACCAGCCCAGGCCACAAGAAAGACGTGGCACTTCAATTCTTGCCAGAAGTTCTAGTTTTTAAACGGGAAAATAAAATTAAATATACCTTAATTTTTATACGAAATCTTTTAGATATTAACTAAAGGCATTGCATTCACTTTTTTTTTTTTTAACTGCTGCTGTAAGTAACAATTATCACGAATTTAGTGACTTAACACAAATTTATTCTCTTACTGTTTTCTGGAGGAGGTCAGAAACCTAAAATGAACTGGCAGGCCAATTCTCCTTCTGGAGGCTCTAGGATTGGACCCATTTCCATGGCCTTTCTGGATTCCAGAGGACACCTACATCCTTTGAATCATGGCCTCCTGGCTACATTTTCAAAGCCTCTCTGGGTCAAATCTCTGTCTCTCTGTTTCTGTCACTGCATTTTCTTCTAACTGGTTCTGACTCTTCCAGTGTCCCTCTTGAAAGAACACCTGTAATTACAACTGAGCTCTCTAGGATAATCTCCCCATCTGAAGATCCTTAATTTAAACACATTTGTAAAATCTGTTTTGCCATGGAAGGAGACATTCACAGATGTCAGGAATAAGGTCATGGACCTATTTGGGGGCTATTCAGTCTATTACAGCGACCAATACCAAAATTATGGTATGTTAGTCAACATGAAAAGGGCTAATGGAACACTCCAAAGATAAATCCATCCTTCAAACTGTCAACTTATACTCTTTGGAAATTTTTCTTGGGTTCTTTACAATTTATTTCATTCCTCTTGCTTCCGGTGGTCTTACATAACAAAGGGCTTCAAATAGAGAGAAACTGTGCAGTGAAAAGATAAATTTAGATAGTGGACTTTGTTTTAATGTGACTCTGTGAACCACTGTGTGGGCAATACACTTGAAATTCTGTTTTTTTTGTTTTGGTTAAGGATTTTTCAAATGCATTTGTAATCAAATATATTTAGGAACATTTGGATACAATTTTTAAGGTATCTGACTACCAAATTATTTGCAGTTCTTCCCTAACACAGCTGTCAATCAGAATAAATGTGATTTTCATTTGGAGAAACATTCTGATTTATTGAAGTTTACCAATTGGCAAATCTACTAAAATATTTACCAAAGCAACATAACAACATATGGGGTATTTCACCTCAATTGTCCTTTTCATGTTTTCTCAGGTCTTTTTGATATACAAGATGATATGAGATTTCTGACAACAAAATCACCATGGAGGACAAGGCAGATGGTCCCCCAAAGAAAGCATGTGTTGCCTGTG
>SJYX01019262.1:592281-610269 GCA_006410675.1 Oreotragus oreotragus
GCCTGTGTTTTAGAAGCCCAGTTTTGTCTGAAACAGAAGCGAAACCTTTTGTTTTCTAGTTAATTACCTCATTATGTTGTAGGTACATAATTCTTTTGGAAGAAACCAACCTACTTGAAAGGAGAGTACAAAATATTATGTATTGTGTATCTAAACCATACAAAAATTGTAAAAATGTTGATTTTACATAATCAGGGATCTACATTAATGTGAAAGAATTTAAACTTAGGAAAACAGCATTTCAGTAACGTTCTAATTTCTGCCCACATAAAATCTTCTTTTGTTTGTAAATAAGAAGGGGAAATTCTTCATTGTGGCATGTTCATCTGTTACCTGAACAATCAGTGAGGTCCTGTAGTTAATTACAACCTATTTAATGGGATTTAAAGTTAGAGCTGTACTCAATTTTTTGGTACACAGATATAAAACATTTGTTCACCAAAACCAACTCATTCTCTTAGCCTTGTGTTTTGAAAGAAGGGCTACTTCAGCACTTATAGATTTCCTACTAAGTTGCATTCCAAAAAGGCCTGTCTTCTAAATGGGTGTCCAACTTCGAGTGGGAAGTATCAGGGATGGGAGAAAAGATTCAAAAACAAAAATCTGCTTGATTAGAAAATATTCAGGACAGTGCAGGAGCGGTCTCTTATACACATCTAGATGTGTATAAGAGACAGCTAAATGGGTGTCCAACTTCGAGTGGGAAGTATCAGGGATGGGAGAAAAGATTCAAAAGCAAAAATCTGCTTGATTAGAAAATATTCAGGTAAAAAAACCTCCCATTTATTTAAATTGACTGCACTGTCATATACCAAACTGTGGAAGGGGAAAATTCCTTGAAACTAGTTTGATAGCTGAGATTATCTCAGCTTTCTCCTTTGTGGTCACTGTAGTTATCTTCACTGAGAAGGGTGATACAAAGCCATTTTGTAAATAAGAGCCTCACATTCCTTAGCAGATCCATCCTGAAAGGCCAAATATTTCTGAGCTAGTTGAAAGAGGAATATATATATATATATATAAGTTCAGTTCAGTTTGGTCGTGTCGGCCTCTTTGCCACCCCACAAATCGCAGCACGCCAGGCCTCCCTGTCCATCAGCAACTCCCGAAGTTCACTCAGACTCACGTCCATCGAGTTGGTGATGCCATCCAGCCATCTCAACCTCTGTCTCCTTTCTCCTCCGGCCCCCAATCCCTCCCAGCATCAGAGTCTTTTCCAATGAGTCCACTCTTTATTCGCATGAGGTGGTCAAAGTACTGGAGTTTCAGCTTTAGCATCATTCCTTCCAAAGAAATCCCAGGGCTGATCTCCTTCAGAATGAACTGGTTGGATCTCCTTGCAGTCCAAGGGACTCTCAAGAGTCTTCTCCAACACCACAGTTCAAAAGCATCAATTCTTCGGCGCTCAGCCTTCTTCACAATCCAACTCTCACATCCATACATGACCACTGGAAAAACCATAGCCTTGACTAGACAGATCTTAGTTGGCAAAGTAACGTCTCTGCTTTTCAATATGCTACCTATGTTGGCCATAACTTTTGATGGCACAGAAGCGCAGCCAAGAGGAGCTACCCGGCGTCCAAGGCCAGGGGCGGCGGCCAGGATGCTAGCTACCCTATGTCCAAGGAGCGGTGGCTGCAGGCGCAGGAGGGCCTAGAGGAGCTATTTCACATTCAAGGTCAGGAGGGGCATCAGTGAGGAGATACCCCTCGTCCAAGGTAAGAGAAACCCAAGTAAGATGGTAGGTGTTGCAAGAGGGCATCAGAGGGCAGACACACTGAAACTATATATATATATATTAGGAGCCTCCTGAGATGACAATTTCAGGAACTGCTCCTATGTAACAAGGAAATAAAGGGCCATGCACTTAGAAAGTAGAATATTACTTGAAGACAGGCTATTGTGCTCTTCAGAAGAGGTTACATTTTCATCTACCCTTAGAATGGCCAGAGATGTTAGGAATGTTATAAAACCATGCTTTTGTTGTGGCATATTTTGGATAGCCACATTTTTTTTTCCTTTACAAATAAAAGATTTTTTGTGGATGGATGCCAGTGATACTCCACAGAAGGGAAAATGCAATGTCTTTAAAAGAAAAAAGACTTCTCTAATTTGAATATTTCTGAAACTTTTGATTAGGATCATAACATCCATTAAGAAGAAAAACAAGGCAGCAAGCATGGCAAGCCTGCACATATAGATACAGATGCATGTTATTAGGTATTTGTTGGTTAAAACATGTGGTACTTTATGGAAGGTGCTTACTGTTGGGAAACATCCGAGAAAGCATAAAACTGCAAGGGAACAGGACTTAATTGACGACTGGAAATAAAATATGAAAAGATTTTAACTTTTTGCTGATTACATTCATTTCTAATCCAACCCTAAAAAGGAAGCACCCTCTGCTGGATTATTTAAGATATAACTGTGACCCAAAAAAGAAAAGTAAGAGAGAGTCTGGTTATAATCAGGGAGATAAATTATTACGGTGTGTTCACAAATATGTTATTTACTACTTGACCTGAGTCTAAGACAAACATTTAGGAGACTGAAAACACAGCACTTATATTCTGCATTTTAGCCAGGAGGTAAATAGGATGATTCTGAAGGCATGAGAGGTTTAGGGAAGTTAATCTTTTCAGGTTAACAAATGAAATACACAGTCTAATATATATTACAATGGTTAAAATACTTCAAAACTCAAAAGTATATTCCATGGTTAAAGATGTAAAAATTTTGAAATTAGTCTTACAAATTCTTTCATATGTGATAAAATGCTAGGTACTTTCCTGATGATAGCATTCTAAAAATATCAAGTAAACACTCAAGTTATATTAGAAGATACTATTCAGTGACTAAGTAAATGATTCTTTAAAAAACTATTACTCTAATAATTTTTCTATGTAATCACTACGATTTTTCATCTGATGTTTTTCCAGTTTACTTATTTGTCAGTTAAGCTTTACTTTTGGTATGTAGTATCTGAAGCATAAGGCATCTCATTTCTTAATTGAATGAATAACTTAATTGAATGAGTAAGACATATAAACACAAACATACATGTCTAAACCATATATTCAAAAGTTAGTCTGGAAATGAACAGGCTGTTCTATATCCTTAAGCTTCAAATGTAGGCAGAATGTGATTTGTCTATTCTAGTCAGATTATATATATATATATATATATATATCCACAGACAATCTACTCTCCACTATTCAGTATCAATCTATTAAAGATTTTTGATACAAGAATATTCTGAGATTTTACTGTAGTTAGAATAGAGATTTTTGGGGAAAAAAAAACTTTTGCAGCTTGGTGTCTTATACAGCATTTTTGGAGAATACTGATCAATGTTTTTGCAATAAAGTCTGTATAAAGACAACACAATCATGTGTCTTTATAATATAGATTACAACTCCTGATACATGTATGAAAATAAAGGCATAATAATATTTAATTAAGTTGCTCCTAGGCTGATACAGAGTGGGTAGCAAAATAAAATTTAGAATACATGTCTCCCTCATTATTTCTGGGATTTTCTTGTAAAAGACTGGAAGCTACTGGAAAAGAATGACAATATCTAATTAACAGTACTTTTTTGTTTTTAAATCCTGGATCCTAGTTAGGTAACTAGAATACTGAAAATACTAAATAAACATTTAATCATCTGAATCAAAATCTAGAATGCAAAGCTGATTTGCCTATCTGAAGCACAGGACAATTTCCTGCTTTCTCATAGTAACTGTTATTAGCATGCTGAGATTTTTCTAGAACCTTGCCCCATTTATTATTCTCATTCAAATTTTCTCTTTCTCCCCCTCTCTCCCTTAAACTTTATACTTCTTCATTACCTTCACCATTGGCTCTTCTGTTGGTGTATGGTTATTCTTAAATCTCTTTTGTGAAGCACCAGCTACTAGCACAGTGGCAGGCCAAAGGAGACAATAAAAACCCTGCCAATGAAATAATGAGTTTTATGATGCTGAATTAAGAATCATTAAGTTTATGTAATTAAGGAAACACTAAGACCTACTTTGAAATTATAGTTTATATCAGGAAGGTAAAGTTGGTAAATGTACAGAATATCCTCAAACAGTAAGCTAGTCATATTATTCCCCAAGTTAAAACTTCAATAGTTCACCACTGCCTTTACAAAGTTAAATTCTCAAGTTTGCATGGTTCATAAGGTGCCCATGACGTACTGGTGGGCTCAACACAGAATTAGTGCAGACATGGAGACAGAGTGAAATTGAAACTCTACCTCTGCTTCTTGTCAGCCCTGTTACTCCATTGAGTTTCACTGCCTTCATCTGTAAAGTTGAACTAAAATGATAAACTCTTAATGACTCCATTGTGTGGAACAGAAATAACAAATGTAGAATGCTTGGAAACTTAGAAAGCACTCAATTAACGTTAACTATTATTATCATTACTTATCCAATATCATTTCTTCCATTACCTGGTGATTACTCTAAGCTCTGTTAATACTATTTCATGGTTCCGAATCAATAGGTGTGTTTTATTTTTTCTTTGTTTATCCTAGAACTCTATGTGAACCTGGTAAACTCCTAATCATCCTTCAAAACTCCACTGAAGAATATACTTTGCAATACTATTTTGGGGGGAACGGGAGGTAGAGTCTCACTGAGGGGAGTTTTCTTTTTCAAGGTAGCTTTTCATGTTCATTAACAAGCTGTCACCTTTATATAAATACGGACATGAGTTTGATGTGTTGTCACGGAGTGCCACCTGATCTGGTCCTGAATCACCCTGAGACAGTTGAGAACCTTAGACCCAACTAGGCTTGTATTCTAAGGGTTGAAATATATAAGTGATATCAAAATGATATGTCATTTGTAAAAAACAAAATAAGGAAAGGAAATGCAGGTCATACATAGAAGAACCTGGTATTAGTTTAGATTTTGAATTTTTAGATATAATACCTAGTATTTTCCTACTTAACTAGTAGAATTCATATGTAACTATCCAAGAGGCATTGCAGGGCCAGAAGTGACCTTTTATAGACATAGGGAAGCATTTTCAGGATTTAAGAAGTATCTTTTTTTTTTTTTTTTTAAATCGAAGAACTTAATATGTTAAGGTGCAAAGGACATGAGAGGAGTTAACTAGGAAATTCTAGTTTCTGGAGTGTAGTCTTGATTGTGCCGCTAATTAGCTAGGTAACTTTTGACAAGTTGCTAGCCCAGTACTGTGGGATGTTGCAGCTTAGAGGTACACAGGCTTCATCTTGTTCACCTTTCTTACCCAACCAAAGAAGAAACTGAGACCCAGAAAGATTAAATAACTTGACAAATGGGTTATATTTTTGGCCCCTATAATTCTCAATAGACTATTTTTTGAATAAATGAGAAATAAATATTCCTTAAGACTCTTATTTCAAAATTCAATGATCCTTTGTGGCTTTAAGTTTTAAAAAAGAGAATTTTCCCATCTATATTAGAAATATAAAAATGTGGGTTTTTATGAAAATCCACATTTTCATATGACTGTGTAGATGTACTTAATAATTTCTAAAAATTGACAGTCTGCCTTAAGTGATTAGGCAGATAGTCTTTAATTCATCTTGCCTGGGGTAATTCCCACTGACTTCAAGCCTTAAATGAGGTATGGAGGAAAATGAGAAATGAGCCCATAGAGTTATAATATTAAAGAATCACAGAGATTGTAACCATAGAGGATTTTGACTAACTCACATTAATTATCCAATTTGTGAAAGAAATAAAAGAATTATGGAGAGCTAAATTTCTGAAAAATGAATACTTCCAGTACTGTCTAATGAAGTCATATCTTTCTATTTACAACATTTCCTTACAATTTGTATGATTTCTGAGGTGTTTTTTGTTCCTGTGATTGTTGATCTGCATTTTACAGTGTCAGCTCTCTCAGAAAGCCTGCTTATTCTTTGAAGGAGAGTTTTATCACCAGTGGAGACTGTCCCATATTAACGTAGAAATTGGATTTTTAGAGCAAAACAAAAGCAAGAAACCAAAGGAAGGCTTTCCATATACTCTAGTACTGAGGAATGTCCATCCCCAGCCACACATGCATGCATACACACACCATGGCAGGAAGTATAAAGGATAAAGGAGGGATTGGACAAGGTTTACTGTTTGTCTAATATGTTCCAGGCATTGTGAAAAACGTTTTATAAGCCTCCTTGTGGTCTCACAAGTTTTGACAAGTTTGGATTGTAATCAAGTCCATGTGATCCAAGGGCCGCTTTCAAGGACACTTCTCTCCCAGGCACCTACTTGCTATTTGTACTGGTTCTTTCTGAAATTTAGTTAGAAATCTAGTCTAACTAAACTGGATCCAGTCTAACTAAATCCAGTCTAACTAATTTCTAACTTTGAAACTGTCATTGTTCAAAGACTTCAAATATTTTAATTTTACTTCAGTTAAATGATGCTGGGAACTCCCTCCCTTTCCTAATTTAAAAATGTTATTCATCAGCACCTTCACTCTGAGCATTGTTTTCCTTGTATTCTCTACATTTTGCTTTTTCTAATTTTTGTAGTGCTAGAGGACTAATCATTTTAATCCAAGAGCAACATGTTATTATAAAACTTTTATGAAATTATTTAATTGGCCAATGCCAAAAGAAGGGGAGAGGAGTTGGGAACTTTAGAATATCTCTCCTAATTCACCTATTTGTCTTCGTATTCTTGTTCAGTTGATAATGAATGTATGAAATGAAGTAAGGCATTTCATGCATTGCAAAAACTGATTTCTTAAAAAAAATTTTTTTTTACAAGTTCATGAAAAATGAAAATAAATACTAGGATAGAATTATAACATTTGGGCTTCCCTGGTGGCTCAGAGGTTAAAGCATCTGCCTCCAATGTGGGAGACCTGGGTTCGATCCCTGGGTTGGGAAGATCCCCTGGAGAAGGAAATGGCAACCCACTCCAGTATTCTTGCTTGGAGAATCCCATGGACTGAGGAGCTTGGTGGGCTGCAGTCCACGGGGTCACAAAGAGTCGGACACGACTGAGTGACTTTACTTACTTACTTACTTATAAAATAGTTTAAAGTAAGTGAAAACCATTTAACATATGTATATGTGAGTGTGTATACAGTAAATCTCATCAAGATAATACTCAGGTGGTGTTAGTGGTAAAGAACCTGTTTGCCAGTGCAGGAGATGTAAAAGACTTGGGTTCAGTTCCTGGGTTGGGAAGATCCCCTGCAGGAGGGCATAGCAACCTACTTCAGTATTCTTGCCTGGAGAATCCCACAAACAGAGAAGCCTGGAGGGCTACAGTCCATCATGTTGCAGAGAGTCAGACACAACTGAAGTGACTTAGCATGTACGCATATAAAAGATGGAAAGAGAGAAAATCAGAAAACTTGGTATTAGTAGAAAATTTGTAGGTGGTAAAAAATCAGTATTATAGGACTTATGTAGGAGAGACAGATTTCTGCCCTTCTATAGTCACAAGTCCATGTAGTTTGGGAGGCAAATTCATATGTAGTGTGGTTTAATGTCAGTGTTTTCAGTATCCAAAACATTGTGATAGGTGTAAATCAAGTTAGTTTACTTATTAAAAATGACTCTGAAGGTTGCCAGTTTTTAATTTCCAGGTGAGAATGTCAATCCTGAATCACATCACTGAGGGGATCACAGGAGATCTTGTAAAGGAGACCAAGCTTCAAGGGAAAGATGGCAAGAAGCATAGCAACTGTTCTGTGCAGAGGGAGAGGTCATAAGGAGACCCAGAAAGAAGGGGATGTTAGAAAATCTAGTCATGTCTGGTGGTGATACATTAGATACTCTGTGGTCTAATAGTTTTACAGACACTAAGGACAAGGATTGGGGACTGGGTAAAGAATTAGCATACTATTTCCAGACCCTTCGGTGGTTGAGACTCCTAAAGGCATGGTTTTTGATGGTTCAAGGGCTGTCACACAAAACAGAAAAAGACAAAATTCATGACTACTGCTAATGTCAATTAGAGGTAGAATAGACACAGATGGGGCTAATGGAAATGCTGATGTTTCCATTTCTGGAAAGAGAAATAATGAAATGAAACAAAGTAAATAACCTGATCATTATATCCTGGGCCTTATAGGTTGAACAAGTCTGAGTCTATCCTTGCCAACATGTATACCCTAGAGTGAAAGGTCAAGAAATATCTGGTCAGAGGACAAGGCATTTATACTAACCTTGACGATTCTTCATGCATTAATTTCTCAAAACTTAAAAAAATATATCTCTATTTTAAAGCTATAAAAAATAGAAGGCTTGAAGTGGCGAGTAAGTTCAAAATCTTACCTGGTACACTTTAATTATGACAGAAAAACAGCAAAATATTGTCAAAAGAGTTCACATTCTGCAGAGACCCAAAGTCAAGCTTATCGTCTATTAATTTTTTTTCTTCTGTGAGCCTTAGTTTCTTCCAAATTAAAATAGAGATAATTATACTTACTTTGCTGTGCTGTTATGAAAATAAAACATAAATGTAGATAAAGTATCTGATTGACTGTAGATGCTAAACTATCAGCTAAATCCTATTTCAATGGGAATGATATTATTTGCCTTAGTGCTAAACGTTTTCCTAGACAAGAATCATAATTTTTAGCTGCTAAGGTCGACTAGTAGTTGTATCTACATTTTTTCCCAAAGTGGGGAGACTGTGTGGCTCTCAGAATGTAATGTGACTCTGGCAGGTTTCCTACAGGAACATCAGTAGAACCCTTGGGAGCCACTCCGTATGACAGTATCCACTCTTATTCAGCCCATTCCTTCAGTGGGTTATGACGCTGTCTCTGTGTGATCCAGCCAGGTTGGAGTAAGCCAACCCAAAGTGCTTGAATGTTGCTCAAGTTTGCTTATCTTCACAAGAAATTTCTATGACATTTCTTTGCAAGCTTCCTTCTCTGCCACATATTTCCACATGAAAATAGAGAGAGGATCCCAATAGTTACATCTGCTTAGAGACAACTGGTTAAAGCTTTTACACAGAGATCTTGCAATTGTCAGTACATTGGCTACAGGTTTTAAATGGGGTTTGAAGACAAATTCAAAGAGAGCCAGATTTTTTCCTGTCACTAGGAAATATCACAGGGTGCTCTTCCCACCTCCCCTCTCTCAAGGCTTCAAAACATGAAACATAAAATAAAGTACTGATAAACAATGAGGTCCTACTGTATAGCACAGGGGAACTATATTCAATATCCTGGGATAAATCATAATGAAAAAGAATATTAAGAATATTGTATATATGTGTATACCTGAGTCACATTGCTGCATAGCAGAAATTAACACAACATTGTAAATCAACTATCCTCTAATAAAAATAAATTAAAAAATATTGTTACTATCATCCACTGAATATGAGAGGTGTAAAATATCAGGAAATGCACTAACATAATTACCACCCCTCCAACCCCCACCTCACCAGTTTATCTGCTATATCCGTTCAATTTTCAGCTCTCTAAGATCTATCAACAACTCACTTAGGATTCCATGAGGATCTCAGATATGTTTAGATTGCACATGGAAATACTTCATGTTTATGAAATGAAACATTTCCACTTAACACACATGCCCTGAAGACCTACACTGTGAAAGGCAATTTTGGGAATAAAAAGGAAAATAGGATACAATAATTGCTGTCAAAGAATTTTCCATTTAGTGAAAGAGAAAGTCATACACACATACACTATAATACTAAGCAGAGTTTAGTGATGTAATAAAGAATAGTCACAACAATGGGATGAGAAGAAATTAATTATAGTCCAAGAAATGGGGAAATGATCACAGAATGAGGTCACATTTAAATTGAAAAGGGGATAAAATAAAAATTTCAACAGGTGAGTATAAATGTTCAGCATGAGAACAATTTCCAGTGCCAAGGATAAGACCACAGAGCATCATCAAGCAGGGCTGGAGTGGTCCAGGTGGGTGAGAGCTGAAGGTCAGCTGAAGCTCCATCAGTCACATTTAAGTAAAATGTTAAGTGTAGACAGGGGAAGACTATAAGGTGAGAGACTGGCAGGCAGAGGTAGGGATGATATCACTGCACTTTGAGCATGTTCGGTTTGAGATGTTAGCAGGTTCTCTTTGTGTAAGAGACAGTTGAAACATTTAACCTGGGTCTTAGTGGGAATTGATAGAAACTGAAAACTATGAAAGTAGTGATTTCAATCATCATTACACAGGCAGTTGTTATAGTCATCAAAATTAAGGTTGTGGCTGGAACTATGGAAGTAGATGAACTGACCCAACAGGAAGTAATGGATCAAGACCAGAGAAAGGAGGAGAGATCCTTCCTTCAGGGCACCAACACAGGAAGTGGGGCCCAGGAGAGAGAGAGAAAAAAAGAAACATAAGAGAAAAGTGCACTGCCATAGAATCCAAGCACTGAGAAAGCTTCAAACAAGAGCTGCTTGTGAAACGAGTGGTGAATTCTATATGAAAACTGAGGGTGATATGGATAGCAAAATAAGAAATCTCTACTTACAGATTTGGTGAAGGTCATTCGTGTCTTTTTACAAAGCTGTCAGCAGAGCCGACAGATGAAAGGAGACTTGGTAGCTGAGTATTGCATTGAGAAAGGAGATGGAGTTAGTGGATGTGAAACAGGTGGAAGGGAACTGATGGCCTTTCAGGAATGTTAGCTATAAGTGTCTCCTGAAGAGAGATCTACATTGTTAAGTTGCTAGTTTCCATTGTTTGCCCCAGGTCCTAGGGCTTGTGTGTCAGGTTCCTGGCTGATGATTCAAGCAAAAGATCTTGATTATTTGGGAAGAAGAATAATTAAGAAAGCTATGATCATCATCCTTACTTCACTGGCTCACAGGATGGGATTGCCAGGACAGAAGCAGAAATTGCCATGTGAAATAAACAAGTGACATAGCAGAAAAAAATAAAGAACTAGAGGACTCGCTGTAGTTTTTCTTACACTTATCCTCCTGACTCTCAGTCTGCTGGAGAGAATAAGAGCAAACCTGTGAGTTTGAGGGACCCAGGAATTCATGAAAACTGGGAGTTTAAATCTTTTAAGGTTAGTTCCTAGTCCCTTGATTTTTTTTTTTTTCCTCCAGATCAATATGGCTTTACACCAAGACAGCCTTAAGGATTCTCCTTAGCTTAACTAAACTTTAGACAGGATTTTCCTGGCCTTCCTTTCCTCAGAACACTTACTTTAGAAAACTTGGACTTGTACTTTCTCTGCCTCTTGGAGATGTAAACCTTTTCCTAGTCTCTTGCCAGTTTTGCAACCCAGACATGTCTTTGTCAAGGACCCGGGAGCCATCCTTTTCAAATACAATCATCAAGAAAGATAGTGCCTGTCTCTCCGGGTCTCTGTGGGAGGGTAGAAACCTAACTTCCTAAGTGCCAATTTGCAAATAGAGATGGCCTAATCACATTGACCAACTCCCCACAGTGTCCTCCAGGACTTTTCCACTAAGTCACCTCAGCCCTTAAAAATCCTCTTGCCCCTTGTTTCACTGAAGTTGAGTTCAGCCTCTCTCCTTTTTTGTAATAATCTCAACTCCCATTACAATAACCTTGAATAGTCTTTCCTTGTCTGTTTAATTTTGTCTGGTGCAATTTTTCTTGGATACTTGTAAGCTGCATGGTTGGTTATCTTTGGAGCTTTGATTCTTAATCTTTTCTTTCTTCTGTGCATGTCTACCCTCTCAGGTTAGCTAAATCTGGAGAGGCAAGAATGACTATTTTTTTTGCTAGGTGGATAGACTATGGGGATAACTTGGAAACATGGCCTCATAGCATGGAAACTGATAAATCAGTCAGCAAAATAGAAGTATTTTAGCCCTTTCCCTGACATGCAATACTGACAACACACATTACTTTAAAATGTGTTTTTTAAATAAAGAAATGTCTAACAGTACTTCCTGATGTTAAGGAGCTTGTCATGCTCCTCTTTGTGTTTGAGATACCTCAGATAAGGTAAGTCTGCTTGTGAATGAGAGAATCTGAGCTCCAGGACATCCACGTGGTTTAGAGTCACCTGCCTCCCATATGTGAAGGAAAATGTTGTCTTTTTTAAAAAAAGTTATAAAGTATGTATTGAGAAGAAATCCAGCACATGAAGAAGCTGCTTGGAAAAAGTTGCTTTTCCAAACAAAACAACTTGGTCATTTTATTTTTATCCCTGAAACGCCTAAAGGCACCAGTCAATATTGTGAGCTAATGTTTGAAAATGAAGCTGTACTTGAGTCATATGAAGCCAGAAATAAAAACAATATAATAAGCAAAAATGTACTTTCTTGTGTGGGTGAAATATTATCATTTAAAAATAGCCAAGAGGATCTTTCTGCAAAATTTATTTTCAATAAATGTAGTTGCTAGGCCATGTGCTAACTTTTGGATAACTCCAATTTTTGCTAGATATTGATACATTTTAGAAGGAAAAAAAGGCTTATGAAAGAAGTGCTGACATTGTCACAGTATCATTTTCTTTCAATGCCATATGGTTCTGATCTAGCATCTTGCATCTTAGAAGTAAGTAGACACACATTATTAGCAAAGTGCTCATCCCAAACTCAAATAAGTTTGGATGCTGAACTGAAAAAAAAAAAACAAAACAAAACTCCAGCCCTATTTGCCACTTGAACTTCATAGGATAGTATTTTTCATTTCATAAGATCCCTGATTTTCTAGTGGCAAATTTCTGTGGGAAACACTTTTACTGGGTGTTAAGGTACTACCTCCTGCAACAAAAATAACCCCATGCTTTTATTTTTACTAAAGAGTAAGGTGTCAATATAAAACAAGTTCAGATGATACAGAGGAGAGAATTGAGTAAGAAATAAGAATGAAACCCATACAGTATTCCCCTCCTGCATCTGATCATTAAGGCATAAAGGGAATCCATTGAATGTGTCCCCGGTATATACTCCTGAAGTATTATATGAGAACGACAGAACCTTCACAGGAGTTTAGAAAGCAAATTTCACACTGAATTCTTTTATCATTTGAAGGGGAAGGTGTGACTTGAACATTCAAAAAAATCTACAAAGGCTGTGTTTGGGTTAAAGAAATAAAAAGGTACATACTCCTGACAATCTTCTCATACCACAAAACTGAGCCCACATTTCTCCCTATTAAATGTGCCAGTGTGGCTTTGTGACTGTTCACCCAAAAAGGTCACTTCGCATTTCAGCTCCTGCAATGGGGACCCACTAGTTGAATGCCAATGGCTGGAGAAGTCAAACAGATGAACTTGGCAGCAGTCACTGTCTCTACAACTTTAAAAACTCAAACTCTGCTTCTTACCAAAGAATAACATTCCACCCCACCAAGAGAAAAAAAAAAAAAATTGTAGAGGTATCAGTGAGAGCCTGAGTGAAAAAGAGGAATAATGCTTTTCAAAATCCCTCCAGACTGGCTGGGCATTTTCATGACAATGAAGAAGTGTGTCAGTAGGAGTTGATGCAGCATGTGTGTGTGTTTGGGGGATGGGAGAATGGGAGAAATGCTGGAAGACTGAATTTTCACATCTGAAATGTCATTTAGAAATCACTTGTATACTCCTAGCCAAAGCCCCAAACTCTTTCCCTTGCTATTAGGAATGGGCTACAAACAGGCCAATCGCTGTTTAAAAAAACAAAAACAAAAACGTGGCTTTGATACCAGCTATTTTAAGCCATTGATGGCTTGAAGTTTCTAGCATTTTCCTCCACTCTGGTGTGGTGTGAACAGGAAGCTGATCTGTTATTTATGTAACAGCCTGATGAAAAAACCGAACAGATGATTCCCTTCTATTTGTCTTCTGTATTAATTTCATCTTGAGGTCAGGCTGAAAATGCTATAGGGACTGATGGCTGCATGTTATCAGCATTATTGTTTCATATGCCATCAACCACCAGTGTTAAGTGGAGTCACAGTCACTGCCACGGTCCTCCCAGGAATCATTTATCTGGGGTTGACTCTGAAAAAAAAAAATCACTTAAAATTGTGACATTTAAAAAATAAAGATAAAAAGTTCTGAAAGGAATAGAAGTTATCCACACCGGGGTCCTCCTGGCACCATGAATCAACGTTTGGTAGAGCCCCAGATCAGTATAGCATAACTCAGAAACATAGCCTTTAGTGCAGTCACCCAGCTGCCATGTACCATCTCAGCCTCTCCCCTCACTAAACCACTCCTATTTTTGACCACTATTTTCACAACATTGAGTGTGATTTTGGAAAACACACACAAGAAGCAGATGACATGGAGAAAACACGTGCAGGGCAAAAAATCTTTTGAGTGGAAAGGCCAAGTCCATTCTGAGTCTGACATTTGCTACTGGGCTACCCCAGGGGCTGCAGGCTGTCGTAGTCTACTGAGCTTCCTGGATGGAGACGCATGTAAGCAGTGCCTTGCTGGCTGCAGAGGGTCACCTCTAAAGGGTGTTTGCAAAGTGTGCTGGGGAAGTGGGCTTGGTAGCCTCCCTTCACACAATTCTAGTTAGAGCTTTTTATCCTGAGGGGATAGAGAGGTGGAAATCCAGAATATCTGCTTTTAGCTTGAGAATTTCAGAAAATGACAAAATCATTAGGAAGATGGATGTTAAGGCATGGTTTGTACACTTGCTACAATAGATACTCCCCTTTCCCAAATTGTGACACTTAAGAGCTAAAAATTAGTCATCATGTCATATTAGAACTTTGCTAGTAATTCCAAACAGTACACAGCACAGATTAAATGCAAGAAGCATGTGTGTCTCATCTTGGATGAGGGTCACCAAGCCACAGGATGTTTTGTACATTCTAATAATTAATAAGTGAAAAGGCTTGCTAAACTACTCTTTTCTCAAAGAAGTCAAGAAAAAAGAATATCGGCTCTTTCTATTTTTATCTTACTCAACAAAGGAATAAAATGGTTTCTAAAGTCTTTGCAAAAGAATTTATCTTGCCAAATGCATTTGAAGAGTTAGAGATAAATACTCCTGTTTTGAGAAGGCATCCAAGCCGTACAGAAAGTGAAATAAAGGACTCATGTGGAAAGAACTTTGCTGCATGCTGCAACTTGATTGTTCACACTTCAAAGCAATCCTAAGAAAAACTGTAAATAAGGACTAGACATAAAACTCTGCCGACACCTGGGAATACTCAGCCCACTGCACAACAGAACACAGTCTGAATCCTGGCAAACAGCCAAGCTCCGAGGATAAATCTGGAAAGGCTTAATGTGCACTGGAGAACTGAGATGCTCAGAAACTATGTGGGTATACTTAGCGTAGTGCCACTTAGAGAACTCATTTGACTTCCCTGCATATAAAATCGATCTGGTCATCATGTATTATGCCAGATTCCTGCACTGCTGGCATCCTCATAACAAAATCCAGAGTTTTCTAGGAAGGGAGCACCTTTCTCAAGAGACACTTGTCGCTGACTCTCCTTTTTAATGCTCATTTGGACTTATTAGAATCTCTGAAGCAGTTCTCAAACGTGTTGACAAAATGAAGATACACTCAGGAAAGCAATTGGCTGAGGATTACTAAATCTGAGTCATCTAAGAACAAAGCTTTTGACTGAGTCATCTAGCCAAGTCCCGATTGCTATCCTC
Source organism: Oreotragus oreotragus (assembly GCA_006410675.1). NCBI lineage: Eukaryota > Metazoa > Chordata > Mammalia > Artiodactyla > Bovidae > Oreotragus > Oreotragus oreotragus. Next base: position 607,830 of record SJYX01019262.1, read on the forward strand.
AACACAACACTGCCTTTCTCTTTGCAAGAGGAGAGACTGCCACAGTGTCTAATGTCTACAAACTGAGTCCAAGGTTTTTTTTTTTCTTTTTTCCCTTGCATTGCTCATCTTAATATAGTCTCAGTTGTTTAAGTTTATATCATCTACTTTCCAGATTAAGGCTCTTTGGAACAGAACCACTATAATAAAGATAGGCAAAAGATCACTTGTGTATTTTAAAATAGGAAATGCACAGACATTGCACAGATTTCTTTTCCCTCCATGATAGCCTGGTAATAAAACATTTTAATACAAAAACCTTTCATCTTCAAAGGGATCTGAAAAAAAGTAATTATTTGATGGAACAGCAAATGTTAGATTTCTATTAAGTTAGCTCAATTTTCCAATTTTTCTTTTCCCTCCCTCAGCATACATTTCCTTCTTGCTGGCTTTGCCAGAAAAATAACAGCTTCACATTTTATCCCTGAGCTAAAATCCATCAAATAATTGACAAAATCTTAACTAACTTGAAAAGTGACTTCCATAAAACTTGGTTTGTTATTTGAGAGGGATATTCTGCCCTCAGTAAATAAGTATATCCTTTTTCTCCATTTGTTGGCAGCTGGAAGAGAAAACTCTTCAAACATAAACTTCCTTATAAAGCTAAGTGTCTTTTGTGCTGCTATGAGTCATACCTGAGCAAGACTTTTATTCCTTTGTGATTTTATCAAAGTTCAGATATTTTGAGAAGATCTTGGAATTTTTCAGATAGGGTTCACATATGGCATTCTCCAGCTCTCCATTTTTTGCAAAAAGATATTAAGACTAACCCAGAGCCTGACATCTCTCTTCATGTATTTCATATTCAATCAGTTAATTTCTTAAGATGGCAATGACTTCAATACTGCAAATGACCACATTCCCATGTGCTTACAGCCGACAAAATACAGGCAGTGAAATGAAAAGAAACTACCTGAATATGGCTTCTGCTGCCATTTGTTGCTCGATTCTTATTAAAATCTGTGTTGGTAAATTATTTTGAGGTGTACAAGTATGACAGAGCTGATATTCACTATGTGTCACCACTATTGGTTATACCTGCTGTTAAAACACTGAGGAACTTTGGTACAGGTTGGTGGGTAACTGCAGGTCCCCCTAAGTGTCTCTCTGTTCTTTGCCATCGATCTGGTGTCAGCCGGGACCACCAGGCATCCCCCTCAACTCCATCAACTGCTAATGCCTAATGCATGTGCACCAGGGGCTCCTTGGCCTCTGCTCCTGAATGAGGTCCAGCGTCTCTCTGGGTACTTGTTGCTCATTCCACAAATACATTTTAAAACTCACCCAAGCTCATATCAAATACTGAAGCAGTGGGGCCAGTGTGCTGAAGCGGAATCCTGAATTCTACCATTTACTATCTCCTTGAACTTGGGTGAATTGTTTAACTGCTCTTTGTTTCCATCATTTCCTCTAGAAAACAGGAATAATAATAAAACTTAGCTTACAGGGGTTTTGTACACATTAGCCAAGATACCAAGAAAATGTATGTGAAATGCTTAGAATATTGCCTTTCAGTACACATTTGATACAGTTGTGTTCTTTGCTACCTGGAGAAAGAATGGACCCAAATTCTTTCATTATGAGTTTCGAATTCTTCCACTAGATAATAACTCTCTGGCTCAAACATTGCTAGTCATATAATAAGGTACTGCTGCTACTGCTGCTAAGTCACTTCAGTCATGTCCGACTCTGTGTGACCCCATAGACGGCAGCCCACCAGGCTCCCCCATCCCTGGGGTTCTCCAGGCAAGAACGCTGGAGTGGGTTACCATTTCCTTCTCCAAAGCATGAAAGTGAAAAGTGAAAGGGAAGTTGCTCAGTCATATCCGACTCCCAGCGACCCCATGGGCTGCAGCCCACCAGGCTCCTCTGTCCATGGGATTTTCCAGGCAAGAGTAGTGGAGTGGGGTGCCATTGCCTAGACTACAGCAACCATTTGAGTGAGAAATGAAGTCCATTTTCAATTATCATTAATTTAAAAATTTATTCACTCTGGATTATTGTATTCTGATTCTCCTTATTTATAATGATGTTATGTAAACAGAAAGACTAGAGTTAAAACTTGTAGATGCTGAGTCAAGTAGAGTTTGTATTTGACTGCATGAGAAGGAGAGTACCTCATGGCCACTGAGTTCTGACTTTTCAGAAGGACAACCTGAATACTTATATTCACAAAAAACACTTATTACCTAACCCACAAATGTCCAGATAGAAGCAGCGGGTAGTAGTTGGTGAAGAGATTGCATAAGAATGAGGTGGTCAAGGGAGATGCAATGCTTTATATCAGAGGACTGAAGCAGTGTGTGGTCTTGTCCTCTTCATTCAAACCAATAGGTTCATCTCAAAACTAGCTTCTGTTTTCTGCGTAACTGCCAAAACTTGTTACTACTGATATGTCTAT
>SJYX01019262.1:621408-648740 GCA_006410675.1 Oreotragus oreotragus
CCCACTTGACTTCACATTCCAGGATGTCTGGCTCTAGGTAAGTGATCACACCATTGTGATTATCTTGGTCTTGAAAACCTTTTTTCGTACAGTTCTTCTGTGTATTCTTGCAACCTCTTAATATCTTCTGCTTCTATTAGGTCCATACCATTTCTGTCCTTTCTTGAGTCCATCTTTGAGTGAAATATTCCCTTGGTATCTCTAATTTTCTTGAAGAGATCTCTAGTCTTTCCCATTCTCTTGTTTTCCTCTATTTCTTTGCATTGATCACTGAAGAAGGCTTTCTTATCTCTTCTTGCTGTTCTTTGGAACTCTGCATACAGATGCTTATATCTTTCCTTTTCTCCTTTGCTTTTCACTTCTCCTCTTTTCACAGCTATTTGTAAGGCCTCCCCAGACAGTCATTTTGCTTTTTTGCATTTCTTTTTCATGGAGATGGTCTTGATCCGTCTCTCCTGTACAATGTCACGAACTTCCATCCATAGTTCATCAGGCACTCTATCAGACCTAGTCCCTTAAATCTATTTCTCACTTCCACTGTGTAATTGTAATGGATTTGAAATAGGTCATACCTGAATGATATAGTGGTTTTCACTACTTTCTTCAATTTAAGTCTGAATTGGCAATAAGGAGCTCATGATCTGAGCCACAGTCAGCTCCTGGTCTTGTTTTTGCTGACTGTGTAGAATTTCTCCATCTTTGGCTACAAATAATATAATCAATCTGATTTTGGTGTTGACCATCTGGTGATGGCCATGTGTAGAGTCTTCTCTTGTGTTGTTGGAAGAGGGTGTTTGCTATGACCAGTGCATTTTCTTGGCAAAACTCTATTAGTCTTTGCCTGCTTCATTCCATATTCCAAGGCCAAATTTGCCTGTTACTCCAGGTGTTTCTTGATTTCCCACTTTTGCATTCCAGTCCCCTATAATGAAAAGGACATCTTTTTTGGGTGTTAGTTCTAAAAGGTCTTGTAGGTTTTCAGAGAACCATTCAACTTCAGCTTCTTCGGCATTACTGGTTGGGGCATAGACTTGGATTACCATGATAGTGAATGGTTTGCCTTGTAAATGAACAGAGATCATTCTGTCATTTTTCAGATTGCATCCAAGTACTGCATTTTGGACTCTTTTGTTGACCACGATGGCTACTCCATTTCTTCTAATGGATTCTTGTCCGCAGTAGTAGATATAAGGGTCATCTGAGTTAAATTCACCCATTCCAGTCCATTTTAATTCGCTGATTCCTAGAATGTCGGCGTTAACTCTTGCATCTCTTGTTTGAACACTTCCAATTTGCCGAGAGGAGTTACCCAGCATCCGAGGTCAGGGGCGGCAGCCAAGAAGAGCTATACCATGTCCGGTTCAGGGGCGGCGGCTGAGAGTGCCAGGCTGTGACAGCGCAGGAGCCACCAAGAGGAGCTACCCCAGGTCCAAGGTCAGGGATGGCGGCCAGGAGGAGCTATACCATGCCCAAGGCCAGGGGTGGTGGCCAGGAAGAGCAACCCCATGTCCCAGGAATCGTGGCTGAGCAGGTGCAAGAGGGCCTAGAGGAGCTATTCCATGTTCAAGGTCAGGAGGGGCAGCGGTTAGGAGATACCCCTCATCCAAGGTAAGGAGCAGCGGCTGTGCTTTGCTAGAGCAGCTATGAAGAGATATCCCACACCCAAGTTAAGAGAAACCCAAGTAAGACGGTAGGTGTTGCAAGAGGGCATCAGAGGGCAGACACACTGAAACCATAATCACAGAAAACTAGTCAGTCTAATCACACTAGGACCACAGCCTTGTCTAACTCAATGACACTAAGCCATGCCCATGGGGTAACCCAAGATGGGCAGGTCATGGTGGAGAGGTCTGACAGAATGTGGTCCACTGGAGAAGGGAATGGCAAACCACTTCAGTATTCTTGCCTTGAGAACCCCATGAACAGTATGAAAAGGCAAAATGATAGGATACTGAAAGAGGAACTCCCCAGGTCAGCAGGTGCCCAATATGCTACTGGAGATCAGTGGAGAAATAACTCCAGAAAGAATGAAGGGATGGAGCCAAAGAAAAACAATACCCAGCTGTGGATGTGACTGGTGATAGAAGCAAGGTCCAATGCTGTAAAGAGCAACATTGCATAGGAACCTGGAATGTCAGGTCCATTTAGGCCTATACTATATCTTAAATCAGTTTTTTGAAATGTGTAAGATCTGTGTCCCAACATTTTCATTTACATGCTGATGTGAAATTTTTTCAGCATTATTTACTGAAGAGACTTATTTACCCATTGAATTTATTTAACTTCTTGTCAAAGATCACTTGATTCTATTGAATAGGCCTAAGCAAATGGACACAAAATTCTGTTTGTATCTATTTCAACACCATCTTGTCTTGATTATTATAGGTTTATAGCAAGTCTTAAAATCAGGGAGTGTGAATTCTTCAACTTAATTCTTCAGTATTTTGGTAGCTATTCTAGGTCACTGTCTTTTCATATAAACTTTAAAATCAAATTTTTAATACCAGTGAAATAATTTACTGAGACTATGATTTGGATTACACTGAATCTAAAGGTTGACACAGGAAGGAGTGTTTTGAGTACATGTTCTATTAAATTTTTACCAAAGAATTTCATTTTGGGGGTGCTACTGCAGATAGTAATTTTTTAAATTCCAAATTCCATTCATTCTTTGCTGTATTTTTGTACTGAACTTTGTATTAAAAGACCTAGTACTACTCAATTATTAGTTCTAGGATTTTCTGTTGTTGATTTTGGTGTTTCCACCATAAATAATCCTATTATCTATAATTACATAGTGCTCAAAATTCTGCAAGCCAGGCTTCAGCAGTATGCGAACTGTGAACTTCCAGATGTTCAAGCTGGTTTTAGAAAAGGCAGAGGAACCAGAGATCAAATTGCCAACATCTGCTGGATCATGGAAAAAGCAAAAGAGTTCCAGAAAAACATCTATTTCTGTTTTATTGACTATGCCAAAGCCTACTGTGTGGATCACAATAAACTGTGGAAAATTCTGAGAGAGATGGGAATACCAGACCACCTGACCTGCCTCCTGAGAAACCTGTAAGCAGGTCAGGAAGCAACAGTTAAAACTGGACATGGAACAACAGACTGGTTCCAAATAGGAAAAGGAATACATCAAGGCTGTATATTGTCACCCTGCTTATTTAACTTATATGCAGAGTACATCATGAGAAACACTGGGCTGGAAGAAGCACAAGCTGGAATCAAGATTGCGGGAGAAATCTCAATAACCTCAGATATGCAGATGACACCACCCTTATGGCAGAAAGTGAAGAGGAACTAAAAAGCGTCTTGATGAAAGTGAAAGTGGAGAGTGAAAAAGTTGGCTTAAAGCTCAACCTTCAGAAAACGAAGATCATGGCATCTGGTCCCATCACTCCATGGCAGATAGATGGGGAAACAGTGGAAACAGTGTCAGACTTTATATTTTTGGGCTCCAAAACCACTACAGATGGTGACTGCAGTCATGAAATTAAAAGACGCTTACTCATTGGAAGTAAAGTTATGACCAACCTGGATAGTATATTGAAAAGCAGAGACATTATTTTGCCAACAAAGGTCCGTCTAGTCAAGGGTATGGTTTTTTCTGTAGTCATGTATGGATGTGAGAATCAGACTGTGAAGAAAACTGAGCGCCAAAGAATTGATGCTCTTGAACTCTGGTGTTGGAGAAGACTCTTAAAATCCCTTGGACTGCAAGGAGATCCAACCAGTCCATCCTAAAGGAGATCAGTGCTGAGTGTTCTTTGGAAGGAATGATGCTAAAGCTGAAACTCCAGTACTTTGGCCACCTCATGCCAAGAGTTGACTCATTGGAAATGACTCTGATGCTGGGAGGGATTGGGGGCAGGAGGAGAAGGGGATGACAGAGGATGAGATGGCTGGATGGCATCACCGACTCAATGGATGTGAATTTGAGTGAACTCTGGGAGTTGGTGATGGACAGGGAGGCCTGGTGTGCTCTAATTCATGGGGTCACAAAGAGTGGGACACAACTGAGCAACCGAACTGAACTGAACTAAAATATAAAATCAGAAACCACAACCCTTAGTAGAAAACACAGGCAGATACCCTCTGACATAGATCGTAGCCATATTTTTTTGGAGCTGTGTCCTATAAGAAACAAAAGCAAAAATAAACAAGTGGCATCTAATCAAACTTAAAATCTTTTGTACAAGGGAAACTGTCTACAAAATGAAAAGACAACCTACTAATGATATGCAAATAATATGACTAAGAGGTTAATAGTCAAAATATATAAACAACTCATACAATTCAATAGCAAAACAAATAAACAATCCAGTCAAAAAATGCACAGAAGACTTGAGTAAATATTTTTCCAAAGAAGACATCAGTCAGTCAGTCAGTAAGTTCAGTCACTCAGTCATGTCCTACTCTTTGTGACCCCATGAATCACAGCATGCCAGGCCTCCCTATCCATTGCCAACTCCCAGAGTTCACTCAAGCTCACGTCCATCGAGTCAGTGATGCCATCCAGCCATCTCATCCTCTGTCATCCCCTTTTCCTCCTGCCCCCAATCCCTCCCAGCATCAAAGTCTTTTCCAATTAGTCAACTCTTTGCATCAGGTGACCAAATATTGGAGCCTCAGCTTAAACATCAGTCCTTCCAATGAACACCCAGGACTGATCTCCTTTAGGATGGACTGGTTGGATCTCCTTGCAGTCCAAGGGACTCTCAAGAGTCTTCTCCAACACCACAGTACAAAAGCATAAGTTCTTTCGCACTCAACTTTCATTATAGTCCAACTCTCACAACCATACATTACTACTGGAAAAACCTGGCCTTGACTAGATGGACCTTTGTTGGCATAGAGATGGCTAAAAGTAACATGAAGAGATGCTCAACATTGTTAACTGTTAGAGAAGTACAAATCAATACAACAATGAGATATCACTTTATACTTGTTGGAATGGCTATCATCAAGAAGACCATGGATAACAAATGCTAGCGAGTATGTTGAAAAAGGGGACACTGTTTGCAGAAATGTAAATTGGAGCAGTCATCATGGAAAACAGTAGGGAAATTCCTCAAGAAACTAAAAATAGAACTATCATATAATCCAGAAATCTCACTCCTGGATATGTATTCAAAGAAAATAAAAACATTAAATCTAAAACATACATGCACTCCTATATTCCTAACAACATTATGTACAATAGCCAAGATATGGAAACAGCCTAAGTATTCATTAACAGATGAATATATAAAGATGATGTGGTGTGTACACACACATACATACATACAATAACTGAATATTACTCAGCAATAAAGAATGAAAATTAGCCATTTGCAACAACATGAATGTACCTGGAGGGCATTAGGCTTAGTGTGATAATTCAGAGAAAGAGAAATGCTATATGTTACCACTTATAAATGGAATCTAAAATATAAAATCAATGATTACAATGAAACAGAAACGGATTCATAGATTACAGAAAGCAAACTAGCATTTATCATTTAGGAGAGGAAGCGGGGGAGGGGCAAGATGAGGTAGAAGATAATGTAGTAGAAACTGCTATGCATAAAATAAAAAGGCTACAAGGATACACTGTACAGCACAGGGAATATAGTCAATGATTTTAAATAACTTTAAATGCAGTATCAGTTCAGATCAGTTGCTCAGTCATCTCTGATTCTTTGTGACCCCATGGACTGCAGCATGCCTGGCATCCCTGTCTACCAACTCTTGGAGTTTACCAAAACTCATCTCCACTGAATCGGTGATGCCATCCAACCATCTCATCTTCTGTCGCCCCTTCTCCTCCTGCCTTCAATCTTTCCCAGCATCAGGGTCTTTTCAATTGATTCAGTTCTTTCATCAGGTGGCCAAAGTATTAGAGCTTCAGCTTCAGCATCAATCCTCCCAGTGAGTATTCAGGACTGCTTTCCTTTAGGATGGACTGATTGGATCTCCTTGCTCTCCAAGGGACTCTTGAGAGTCTTCTCCAACACCACAGTTCGAGAGCGTCAATTCTTCAGTGCTCAACTTTATTTATGATCCAACTCTCACATCCATACATGACTGCTGGAAAAACCATAGCTTTGACTAGATGGACCTTTGTTGGCAAAGTATTGCCTCTGCTTTTGCATATGCTATCTAGGTTGATCATAACTTTTCTTCCAAGGAGTAAGCATCTTTTAATTTCATGGCTGCAGTCACCATCTGCAGTGACTTTGGAGCCCAGAAAAATAAAGTCTGACACTTCTTCCCCATCTATTTCCCATGAAGTGATGGGACAGGATGCCATGATCTTCGTTTTCTGAATGTTGAGCTTTAAGCCAACTTTTTCACTCTCCACTTTCACTTTCATCAAGACGCTTTTTAGCTCCTCTTCACTTTCTGCCATAAGGGTGGTGTTATCTGTGTATCTGAGGTAATTGATATTTCTCCCAGCAATCTTGATTCCAGCTTGTGTTTCTTCCAGTCCAGCATTTCTCATGATGTACTCTACATATAAGTTAAATAAGCAGGGTGACAATATACAGCCTCGACATACTCCTTTTCCTATTTGGAACCAGTCTGTTGTTCCATGTCCAGTTCTAACTGTTGCTTCCTGACTTGCATACAGATTTCTCAAGAGGCAAGGAACTCTAGCGGATCTATTTGTGACTGACAAATACTATCCTTATCAACACAGGTGAGAGAATTCCTAAATGATATAACATAGAACTTAAAGATAGGAATCTTTTTTCCTAGGGTTGGGATCCAAACTGTGTTCCTTCCTGCACAGATAAAATTTAATTTTTTCTTATTTCTAGTCCAGTGTCCCAAAAAATCATCTGAAATATGATTCTAAGACCAAGGAAGTATATAGAAACTTATTTACAGCAGAATTTTGTCACGTAAGAATGAATTAAAACATGCAGTGTTCAGTTCAGTATCTTGCCCAATCATGTCTTTATTCAAAATGTTGTTATTCTGCTTACCTTGGATTTTTTTACCTTAAATTTTATTTTTAAAAATAATGCATTAAATATTTGTTATCTTGATCATGAGTTTTTGGCACCCAAGACAAGTGCCTCACTCCCTTCACCTAAACCCTAGTCCTGTACCAAGCTACTACTTAAACTCTGACACTATCAGGTAGTGTGTTTGGTTCTTTACAAATTAAACATGCCTTAGAGTGCAGAGGGCTTCCCTCATAGCTGAGTTGGTAAGGAATCTGCCTGCAATGCAGGAGAGTCAGGGTCCGGAAGATGCCCTGGAGAAGGAAATGGCAACCCACTCCAGTATTCTTGCCTGGAGAATCTCATGGACAGAGGAGCCTGGCGGGCTACAGTCCATGGGGTTGCAAGAGTCAGATGCAATTTAGCATCTAAACCAGCAACCAGCAGAGTGCAGAGTGGTATAAAAGGGAAGGTAAAACTGGTTTAAAACTTTATCTGATACTTAGGCACATAGTAAGTGTTTTTCAAAAAAATAATTTGGAGGATTTTAATACCTTAAAATACATAGTAAAGTCATATAAACAAAATATCAAAGGAGAGTGCAACCTTCATATTCTAGCATATATTTATATATATACTGGAAAACAGAATCACATAGAAAATTCACTATGGAATTTAAAAACTCTCAACATGGGGAACAGAGTAAACATATCTCAACATAATAAATTCCATTCATGACAAGCCCACAGCTAACATCATACTCAACAATGAAATGCCAAAAGCATTTCTTCTAAAATCAGAAACAAGACAAGGATACCCACTCTCATTACTTTTATTCAATACAGAATTGGTCAGAGCGATTAATCAAGAAAAAGAAATGAAGGGCATTCAAATCAGAAAGGAAGAAGTAAAACTGTTACTATTTGCAGACAACATAATATTATATAGAAAATCTTAATGACTCCACCAGAAAACTGTTGAACAAACTGAGTAAAGTCGTGGGATTAAAAATCAATATACAAAACCTGCTGTGTTTCTATACACTGATAAGTTATCAGAAAGAGAAACATGGAATAAAATCCTTTTTATAATTTAATCAAAGAGAATAAAATATCTGAGAGTAAGTCTAATGAGGTAAAAAAATGTATACACTGAAAACTAAGACACTGATGAAATAAATTGAAGACGACCCACATAACAGACAGATATTCCATGCTCATGGACTGAGGGAAAAAAAATGGTATTGTTGAAATATCTATGCTCTCCAAAGTAGTCTACAGATTCAATGTCATCAAAATGCCAATTAGAATCAGTCACAGAAATAGAATAAGCAGCCCTAAAATAATGTATGGAACCATATACATGAAGCCTGAATAGCAAAAGGAATCTTGAGAAAGAATAAAACTGGAGGCATCATGCTCCCTGGTTTCAAATTATGTTACAAGGTTTTAAGATTCAACAGTATGGTATTATTATAAAAACAAAAACATAGATAAATGCAACTGGATCAAAACCCAGAAATAAACCCACACATATGTGGTCAAGTAGTTTACAACAAAGGACCCAAAAACATACAATGAGGAAAGGACTGTCTCTTCAATGAACAGTGTTGGGAAAACTGGACAGCCATTGGCAAGAGGATGGAATTGGACCACTATCTTACTCTGTACACAAAAACTAACTCAAAATAGATTAAAGATTTGAAATAAGACCTAAAACCATAAAACATGAGAGTAAAATTCAGGTGATAAGCTCCTTGACATCAGTCTTGGTGATAATTTTTTTTTATTTGACACCAAAATCAAAGTCTACAACAGCAAAAATTATCAAGTTGGACTACATCAAATAGAAAGCTTCTATACAACAAAGGAAACCATCAACAGTATGAAAAGGTTACCTAATTAGTGGGAGAAAATATTTGCAAAGCATTCATCTGATAAGAGGATAATATCCAAAATATACAAATAATTCACAAAACTCAATAGCAAAAAACAAGTCCAGTTAAAAAAAAAATGGGCATAGAATCCAGAGAGACTTTTTTTCCCTCCAAAGAAGACACACAGATGGCTGAGCATACATGAAAAGATACTCAGTGCCATTAATCATCAGGGAAATGCAAATGCTATAATGGCTATTATCAAAAGGCAAGAAATAACAGTTGGTGAGGATATGGAGAAAAGGAAAGTCTTGTGCACTGTTGGTGGAAATGAAAATCAGTGAGGCCACAATGGAAAAACAGTATGGAGTTTCCCCAGAAAGTTAAAAGTTGAATTATCATATGATACAACTATTCTACTACTGAATATTTATTCAAAAAACCCCAAACACTAGTCTGAAGAAACATGCATTCCTATGTTCCCTGCAGCATTATTTACATAGTCAATATGTGGAAGCAATCTAACTGCACATCAATAGATGAATGAAATAAGACATGGTCTCAGTGAGACCACACACAATGAGATACTCTTCAGACACAAAAAGAATAAAATCTGGCCATTTGCAACAATATGGATGGACCTACAGGGTATTACACTAAATGAAATAAGTCAGACAGGGAAAGACATATGATTTCACTTATATGTGGAATCTAAAACAAAAACAAAAATCTGAGCTCATAGAGTATACGTTAGTGGTTCCCAGGGACAAGAGGTTGGGGGTGGGTGAACTGGTGAAGTAGGTCAAAAAGTTTTATACCCATGTAAGATGGCAAAATTGATTGATTGGCCATTATCTCATCTTTTTCCCTTTACTTGACCCTCCCTATTCTCCAAGAAACAAAAATACTGAAATTAGGCCACTTAATAATCCCAAACTGATCTGTAAGAGTTCAAGTGGAAGAAAGAGTCACACATCTCTTGCTTTACGTCAAAACTGTAGATGATTAAGCTTAGTGAAGAAGGCATGTCGAAACCTGAGATAGGCCAAAAGCTAGGCCTCTAGTGTCAAATAGTTTAACTAAGTCATAAATGCAAAGAAAAAGTTCTTGAAGGAAATTAAAAGTGCACTCTAGTGAACACAGAGATGATAAGAGAAACAGCCTTACTGAGGATATGAAGGAAGCTTTAGAGGTCGGGGCAGAAGAGTGTACCAGCTACAACCTTCCTTTAAACCAAAGCCTAAACCAAAGCAAGACTCTCTCTTCAATTCTATGAAGGCTGAGAGAGATGAAGAAATTGCAGAAGAAAATTTTGAAGCTAGCAGGGGTTGGTTCAGAGGTTTAAGGAAAGAATCTATCTCCATAAAATCTACGTGAAAGAGGAAGCAGCAGATGCTGATGTAGCAGCAGCAGCAAGTTATCCAGAAGATTTAGCTAAGATGAAGGTGGCTACACTAAATGACAGATTTTCAACGTAAACAAAACAGCCTGTTGTTGGAAGAAGATGCCATCTAGGACTTTCATAGCTAGAGGAGAGAAATCAATGCCTGGCTTGATAACTTCAAAGTACAGGCTGACTCTCCTATTAGGGGCTAATGCGACTGCTGACTTAGCCCCTGCACTAAATGAGCCAAGGGTTTATTTACCATTCTGAAAATCCTAGGGCCTTAAGAATTATGCTAAATCTACTCTGCCTGTGCTTTCTAAATGGAACAACAAAGCCTGGATGACAGTGCATCTGCTGACAACATGGTTAGTGAATATTTTAAGACCACTGATGAGACCTACTGCATGCACGCACGCACGCACGCACGCACGCACGCACGCACGCACGCACGCACGCACAATCCTTTCAAAATAATACTCTTCATCGATGACACACCTGGTCACCTGAGAGCTCTGGTGGAGACAGGTGAGACTGATGTTTTCTTGCCTGCTCACACAACATCTATTCTGTAGCCCATGGATCAAGAAGTAATTTCATTTGAAAGTCTTATTATTTAAGAAATGCATTTTATAAGGCTATAGATGCCATAGATAATGATTTCTCTGATGGAGCTGGGCAAAGACAATTGAAAGCCTTCTATACAGAATTCATCATTCTAGATGTCATTAAGAAAACTCATGATCCATAGGAAGATGTCAAAATACCAACTTTATTAGGAATTTGGAAGAAGTTGATTCCATCCCTCAGGGAAGATTTTGAGAGGTTCAAGTCTTCCGTGGGGGAAATAACTTTAGATGTAGTGGAAATGTCAAGAGAACTAGAAGTAGAACCTACACCTTGGGCTTAATTGCTGCAATGTCGTCATAAAACTTGAACAGATGAGTTACTTCTTACGGATGAACAAAGAAAGAGGTTTCTTGGGATGAAATAAATTTCTGCTAAATATTCTGCAGAGACTGTCGAAATGACAACAAACTATACAAATAGACTATTACATACACTTGGTTTATAAAGCAGTGGCAGTGTTTGAGAGAACTGACTCCAGTTCTGAAAGAAGTTCTACTGTGGAAAAAATGCTATCAAACAGCATTGCATAATATGGAGGTATTGTTTGTAAATGAAGTATTATTTGATGAAGCAAACTTCATTGCCTTATTTTAAGGAATAAAAGAAGCACCATCCACATCGAGACAAGACTTTCTACCAACAAAAAGATTATAACTCACAGCTCTGATGATGGTTAGAATTAATGATGAAATATTTTTAAAGTTAGTACCTTGCTTTTCCAAGGCACAATGCTATTGTACACTTAATAGACTACTGCTGCTGCTAAGTTGCTTCAGTCGTGTCTGACTCCGTGCGACCCCATAGACAGCAGCCCACCAGGCTCCCCCGTCCCTGGGATTCTCCAGGCAAAAACACTGGAGTGGGTTGCTATTTCCTTCTTCAATGAGTGAAAGTGAAAAGTGAAAGTGAAGTCGCTCAGTCATGTCTGACTCTTAGCGACCCCATGGACTGCAGCTTACCAGGCTCCTCCATCCATGGCATTTTCCAGGCAAGAGTACTGGACTGGGATGCCATTGCCTTCTCCAAAATATCTCTAGGTATACCTCTAATAGAAGTTGCTAAAAGAGTAGATGTCTGAAGTTCTTATCACAAGAACTGCCACTGTATATAGTGATGGATGTTAACTACACTTATCTTGGTGATCAATTCACAATATATACAAACATTCAAATTATGTTGTATATTTGAAACTAATAAAATATTATAACTTGTATTATGACAGCTGGAAAGTCAGGGGCAAGCTGATTATGTAATCACATTTGTAGATCACATTTCAAATGCAATAACCAAACCAGGAATCTTTCTGCTTTGTATTAGATGTTTTCTGTACCCTTAAAAGAATTGGATAACTTAATAATCAAATTTTTACCTAATTATGTTTAGTGTTGATGACTATCAGAAAGAGAAAGTAATCTTGTCTTTCAGATTCCTAGTGAATAAACACAAAGAAAGAATAGTATCTACTTCCCTTGCTTAGGCTGCTAGAACCCTGTCATTTCTGGTATCTTCTCACTGTTTTAATAGGTAATAAGATCTATCCAGTGTTGGGAAAAGTCTTCCAGTATTAAATTATCAATCATATAAATGCATTTTTATAAATGTATGTTGTTTATTTTTTATTAAACTGAAAGTAAAATGAACTGAAAAGAATATTTTAATGATTCTATTAAGGTTTCAATTATATATTTTTTCACTCCAGATTTTCAGAAATTGACGGACCTTTGAGATTTTCTAGTCCAGTCCTCTCATTGGCCAAGAAAGAAGCTAAGAGAAGTGAGTGACTTACCTGAGGTCACAAAGCTAATTAACGGTAGAACCTAAATTAAACCCTGGTCCTTTGGGCACAAGTCAGTAAAATCTAGGGCTGAAGTGAATGAGGGGCATTGTTAAGAATACCTCCAGTTTGAAATCTCTCATTATTTTTTCCATTCCCTTATTTCAGTTAAAAATTTCAGGTATAATTTTCTATATACAATCAATATTCAATTCAATGAGTTTAGACAAATGTACATTATTAGATTCAGAACAGTTCAATCTCTAAAAAAATACCTTTGTGAAATTCTTGTACACCACTTCTGAGTGCAGGCAATCACAGATAAATATTTTTGTCATTACAGATTAGGTCTATTCATTATAGAATTTCATGTAGAGTTATCCAGGTATAGACCTTTTGTGGATTTACTACTTAAGCATATTTGTGTCTGGACTTACTACTTAAGCATATTTCTGAGATTCATGCATGTTTTTGGTTGAGTAGTATTTCACTGAATAACTATCTATGTTTATCCTTTCACCTCTTAGAACTTGAGGTTGTCCTGACTTTTGCCTATGAATAAAGCTTCTATAATATTGGGGTGCATAAATTTTTGTATGGATATATGCTTTCATTTCTCTGGTACAGATACATTAAAGTGGAATTGCTGAGTCCTCTGATGAACTTACTAATGTAGATTAAAAAAGAAAAAAAAAAACACTGCTAAACAATTCTCTAAAGCACCATCTTACATTCTCATCAGTGAGGTAGGAGAATTCCCATTGTTCCACTTCCTTGCCCACTTCAGGCATTGCTAGACACTTTGACTTTCCAATTTTTGTTTCAGAAATTTTGTTTTTCTTCTTTCAAAACTGTTTTGGATATTCTGTATTTTTTGTATTTCCATAAAAACTAAAAGTCTTTTTCGATTTTCATTTCAAAAATTTTGGAGAGGTTAAAATAAGGTATAATTGACATACGCACAATGACTATTTTTATATACTGCAAAACAATCACCATGATGAGTCTAGTTAGCATCCATCTCTATTTACAGTGACAGAATTTTTTATTAACTGTGGTCACCAGGCAATATGTTATTTCCCTACAGCTTATTTTATAAACGGAAGCATTTATCAACTTTCGCATAAGGTTTTGAATTGGATTGTCAGTGTTTAGAGAAAGCCTCCTGGGATTTTTACTGAGATTGCACAAAATATATGGATGACTTGGTGGGCGTGGGGTGGGGAGGAGTGTCTTGCATATTTAAAAAATTTATTCTTAGGTTTGATGCTTTCATTTTCTTTCTAATTGCTTATGGCTTGAATGTAGAAATGCAGTTGATTTATATATACTGACTATTGATTTACTGTATATTATGTATATTATCATGTTACCTTAGTAAACTCCCTAATTAATTCCAGCTTCCCTGGTGGCTCAGATGGTAAAGAACCGGCCTGCAATGCGGGAGACCTGGGATTGATCCCTGGGTTGGGAAGATCCCCTGGAGGAGGGCATGGTGACCCACTGCAATACTCTTGTCTGGAGAATACTCATGGATAGAGGAGCCTGGTGGGCTATATTCCATGGGGTCTCAAAGAGTCAGACCCAACTGAGCAACTAAACACACACACAGCTTTTGTATAGAATTTTTTTTTTTTTTTACATATATGGTCTTGGCTTCTGTGAATAAAGAATATTTTAATCTTTCTTTTCAACCTACATCTCTTTTATTTTTCTTTTTTCATTGGGTAGGACCTGCAGCACATTACCAAATGGAAGTACTGTAAGCAGCCATCCTTACTTCATTCAAATGCTTAAAAATAATTATTTAGCTTATCACAATTAATTCTGATGTTAGCTATCGTCTTTGGTTTCTAGCTGTCCTTCAGAGTTTAACAATGTTTGTTTATTCCTGGTTTGCTGATAATTTTGCTACAAATGAGTGCTTCATTTTGTAATTTTTTTTTTCTAAATCTCATAAGTTGATCATCTGAATTTCTTTTTTTCAGTATGGAGAATAACACTGTTTAACTTTCGAATGCTAAGCCTATCATGAATTCCCAGGATTCCATTTGGTCATTATGTAGTATCATTTTTATAGAGTACAGATATGATTTTCTTGAGAATTTGGTTAAGGACTTAGGTGTCTATGTTCATGAATATTATTGCTTTGTGATTATCTTTTCCAGTCATTTCTTTGTATCATTTTGGTATCAGAGTAACAACTGGTCTCAGCATACTATTTCCTCTTTTTTAAAATAGTTTACAGAATATTTATATTACTTATGACTTTTTAAAAATAAAATTCACCAGTGAACCCATGTGGGTCCAGAGCTAATATTTTGGAAGGCTTTTAATTACAACTTCAACTTCTTTAATAGATGTAAGGCAATTTCAATTTTCGAAACAGTGTATTAAATTTCCAATTCAGTTCTGATATTTTTGTCTCTCAAAGGATTTGTCGATTGCTTATAAGTTGCTGGCAATAATGCCTTTTTGCTTTTTAAATCTCTGAAGACTCTAGTTATTCTTGATATTGGTAATTGTGTGTGGTTATTTCTTTTTATATTAATCATTCCAGCTAGATGCTATCAATGTTATTAATTAGAATAAAACAAGCTTAGAATGCTTTGCAAGTTTGCATTGTATTGCTTGATTTCTTTTTTGTTTTGCCTGCATTTTCTTTCACTAATCTCTGCTCTTATCTTCATTATTTTCCTCCTTGTACTTATTTTGGTTTTAGTTTGCACTTTTTCCTCCTACTTTACTACAGTAGAAGCTAAGAGAGTAGAAACTCTCTCTTTACTCCTAAAGGAGCATTTAAAACTATAAAAAATTTAAAATATACTGCCTTATCTGAACCCCACAGATATTGATGATTATTGATATTGATTTTCATTTAAAATATTTTCTAATTGCCCTTATGATTCCTGCTTTGATCCACAAGCCCTTTAGAGGCATGTTGGTTATCTTTCTGTTTTAAAGCATTTTCTAGATATCTTTTTAGTTTGATCCTACTCTGATCTGCACACCCTCTTTATAATTCAATCATCTTTTAAAACCACCAGTACTTGGTCAATGACCTATATGCACTTCAAAAGTATGTGCATTTGCCACTGTTCAGTGGGGTTTTCTATAAATGTTGATTAGCTCAATTTGATTGATAATATTCTTTAAATTTCCTATATTCTTACTGTTTTTCTATTTGTTCAGTTATTTACTTAGTGAACAAATAGCACTGAGGATGTCTAATTGTGGATTTGTTTGTATTTCCTTGTGGTTTGGTTAGTTTTTGCCTTATGGATTTTGAAGCTTGAGTGTGAGGTACATATTTATCTTGCATTATTAAGTCTTCTTGCTGAATTGACACTTCTGTCATATGCAAGATCTCTTTTTATTTCTGAAAATGAACCTTGCCCTGGAGTCTAAAAAAGTTAATATCAAAATCACTACTCCAGTTTTCTCAGACAGTATTTGCACGGTATATCTTTTTTATCCTTTTACTTGTAAACGACCTGTGCCTCTAATTTAATATATGAATTTTATATATACCATATTGTAGAAGTCTTCCATGTATGATAATTTCTTTCTTTTGATGGGAATATTTACCATACATGTACAGTTAATATAATTTTCTTTTTTAGTAGCAGTTAATTTCTCATTTGGTTATTAGTTTTCTATTTCTCACTTCTCTCTCATCTATTCTGTTTCATTTTCATTTTTTCCTTTTCTTTTAGATTAGTGAGTTACTGTCCATAGTCACCAAGAGTTGGACATAACTTGAAGTGACTTAGTATGCACATCTGCTGAGTCATGTCCATATTTTTGGAGGCTCAGATGGTAAAGAATCTGCCTGCAATGCAGGAGACTTGGGTTTCATCGTTGTGTTGGGAAGATTCCCTGGAGAAGGAAATGGCAACCCACTCCAGTATTTTTGCATGGAGAATCCCCATGGACAGAGAAGGCTTGCAGGCTACAGTCCATGGGGTCACAAAGAGTCAGACACAACTGAGCGACAGCATATTCATATATTGCGGAAGAATCTTAGGGTAGTATACCTCCATTTAATCTTCTCATATTATTTATACTCTTATTACCATACTTTTTACTTCTCCATATGTATTATAACATCCATATAATAAATATATAACATATTATACTTGTTGATTTTTTTGAAATTGTGAATCATTATATAGAGAAACTTAAAAGGGACAAAAGATATTACTTTATGCACAAATTTAAATTTTGTGTGTTTTTACAATAAAATACACTTGAGTTTCCATTGGGTAGAATTTTCCTTTAGCCTGAAGAATCTCCTTTTAATGTCTTGCAGCACAGCTTTGTTGGTGATACATTTTCCTCATTTTGTCTAGAAGCAATCTAGATGTCTATCAGCGGATGAATGGATAAGAAAGCTGTGGTAGATATACACAATGGAGTATTACTCAGCCATCAAAAAGAATACATTTGAATGAGTTCTAATGAGGTGGATGAAACTGGAGCCCATTTTATAGAGTGAAGTAAGCCAGAAAGAAAAACACCAATACAGTATGGTGTTGGAGAAGACTCTTGAGAGTCCCTTGGACTGCAAGGAGATCCAACCAGTCTATTCTGAAGGAGATCAGCCCTGGGATTTCTTTGGAAGGAATGATGCTAAAGCTGAAACTCCAGTACTTTGGCCACTTCATGTGAAGAGTTGACTCATTGGAAAAGACTCTGATTCTGGGAGGGATTGGGGGCAGGAGGAGAAGGGAATGACAGAGGATGAGATGGCTGGATGGCATCACGGACTCAATGGACATGAGTCTGAGTGAACTCCGGGAGTTGGTGATGGACAGGGAGGCCTGGTGTGTTGCAATTCATGGGGTCTCAAAGACTTGGATGCGACTGAACTGAACACATACGTACGGAATTTAGAAAGATGGTAACGATAACCCTGTATGCAAGACAGCAAAAGAGACGCAGATGTACAGAACAGACTTTTTGACTCTGTGGGAGAGGGAAAGGGAGGGATGATTTGGGAGAATGGCATTGAAACATGCCATTTCTTATAATATCATATAAGAAATGAATCGCCAGTCTAGGTTTGATGCAGGATACAGGATGCTTGGGGCTGGTGCACTGGGATAACCAAGAGGGATGGTGTGGGGAGGGAGGTGAGAGGGGTGTTCAGGATTGGCACTTATGTATGCCCATGGCAGATTCATGTTGATGTATGGCAAAATGAATACAGTATTGTAACGTAAAAAAAAATTAAATAAATACAAATTTTAAAAAATAAAAAATATACGGAAAAAAAGAAAATGTCTCCATTTCATGTTCATTTTTTATGAAAATTTCATTGCATGTAGGACTTGAGATTTACAGGGATATTGGTTGTGGTTTTCAAGTCTTTAAAGATGTCATCACACTGCTTTATTCGCATTGCTTCTGATAAGATGGCAGCTCTGAGTCTTTTCTTTCTCTGCAAGCATTAAGTTTTTTTCCTTTCTAAAAAAATACTGTTGTTTATACCCTTAGTTTTTGGCAACTTGATTAAGGTATACATTGTTATAGTTTTCTTTATGTCTTTCCATCTTGGGAATCAGTGAAATTTGGGGATCATTGGGATTTTAATTTTCATCAAATTTGGAAATTGTTTGACATTTGTTTCAAAAGTTAAATAGACTTTGTTTATTTATTTTTTTGGAGCAGTTTTTGGTTCACAGTAAAACTGAGGGGGAAGATTCAGAGATTTCCCATTTACACCCAGTGACTACTCATATCTAGCCTTTACCATTATCAACATCTTTCAACAAGATGATAAATCTGTTACAAGTGATCAGCGTGCATTGACCAATCATTATTACTCAATGTCCATAGTTTACAGAGGCTTCATTCTTGGTGCTGTGTATTCTTTGAGTATGGATAAATGTATAACAATACACACGGGCTTCCCTGGTAGCTCAGATGGTGAAGAATCTACCTGAATTGCAGGAGACCTGGGTTTGATACCTGGGTCAGGAAAATCCCCTGGAGAAAGAAATGGCTACCTACTCCAGCATTCTTGCCTGGAGAACTCCATGGGCAGAGGAGCCAAGCAGGCTACAGTCCATGGAGTTGCAAAGAGTTGGACACAACTGAGCAATTTAACAACATAATGATGTATGTCTACATCAGCATTAAACAGAGTTGTTTACTGCCATAAAAATCCACTGTTTCTTGCACTATTCATCCCTCCTTCCCCTCACGCCTTGGCAGCCACTGATCTTTTCACAATTCACATAGTTGGAGTCATACAGAAGGCAGCCTTAAGAAATGAATCGCCAGTCTAGGTTTGATGCAGGATACAGGATGCTTGGGGCTGGTGCACTGGGATAACCAAGAGGGATGGTGTGGGGAGGGAGGTGAGAGGGGTGTTCAGGATTGGCACTTATGTATGCCCATGGCAGATTCATGTTGATGTATGGCAAAATGAATACAGTATTGTAACGTAAAAAAAAATTAAATAAATACAAATTTTAAAAAATAAAAAATATACGGAAAAAAAGAAAATGTCTCCATTTCATGTTCATTTTTTATGAAAATTTCATTGCATGTAGGACTTGAGATTTACAGGGATATTGGTTGTGGTTTTCAAGTCTTTAAAGATGTCATCACACTGCTTTATTCGCATTGCTTCTGATAAGATGGCAGCTCTGAGTCTTTTCTTTCTCTGCAAGCATTAAGTTTTTTTCCTTTCTAAAAAAATACTGTTGTTTATACCCTTAGTTTTTGGCAACTTGATTAAGGTATACATTGTTATAGTTTTCTTTATGTCTTTCCATCTTGGGAATCAGTGAAATTTGGGGATCATTGGGATTTTAATTTTCATCAAATTTGGAAATTGTTTGACATTTGTTTCAAAAGTTAAATAGACTTTGTTTATTTATTTTTTTGGAGCAGTTTTTGGTTCACAGTAAAACTGAGGGGGAAGATTCAGAGATTTCCCATTTACACCCAGTGACTACTCATATCTAGCCTTTACCATTATCAACATCTTTCAACAAGATGATAAATCTGTTACAAGTGATCAGCGTGCATTGACCAATCATTATTACTCAATGTCCATAGTTTACAGAGGCTTCATTCTTGGTGCTGTGTATTCTTTGAGTATGGATAAATGTATAACAATACACACGGGCTTCCCTGGTAGCTCAGATGGTGAAGAATCTACCTGAATTGCAGGAGACCTGGGTTTGATACCTGGGTCAGGAAAATCCCCTGGAGAAAGAAATGGCTACCTACTCCAGCATTCTTGCCTGGAGAACTCCATGGGCAGAGGAGCCAAGCAGGCTACAGTCCATGGAGTTGCAAAGAGTTGGACACAACTGAGCAATTTAACAACATAATGATGTATGTCTACATCAGCATTAAACAGAGTTGTTTACTGCCATAAAAATCCACTGTTTCTTGCACTATTCATCCCTCCTTCCCCTCACGCCTTGGCAGCCACTGATCTTTTCACAATTCACATAGTTGGAGTCATACAGAAGGCAGCCTTTTCAAATTGTCATCTCATAATCAGTAGGTTGCATTTAACAATTCTCCATGTCTTTTCATGGCTTGAAAGCGAATTTCTTTTTAGCACTGAATAAACTAAGTTTTATTGACTATGCCAAGCCTTTGACTGTGTGGACCACAACAAACTCTGGAAAATTCTTAAAAAGATGGGAATATCAGACCACCTGACCTGCCTCTTGAGAAATCTGTATGCAGGTCAGGAAGCAACAGTTAGTACTGGGCATGAAACAACAGACTGGTTCCAAATAAGGAAAGGAATACATCAAGGATGTACATTGTCACTCTGCCTATTTAACTTATATGCAGAGTATATCATGAGAGACACTGGGCTGGATGAAGCACAAGCTGGAATTAAGATTGTTGGGAGAAATATCAATAACCTCAGATATGCAATGGAGACGGCAATGGCAATCCACTCCAGTACTCTTGCCTGGAAAATTCCATGGATGGAGGAGCCTGGTAGGCTGCAGTCCATGGGGTCGCTAATAGTCGGACACGACTGAGCGACTTCACTTTCACTTTTCACTTTCACTGGAGAAAGAAATGGCAACCCACTCCAGTGTTCTTGCCTGGAGAATCCCAGAAACGGAGGAGCCTGGTGGGCTGCTGTCTATGGGGTCACACAGAGTTGGACACGACTGAAATGACTTAGCAGCAGCAGCCGCAGCAGATATGCAGATGACACCACCCTTATAGCAGAAAGTGAAGAAAAAGTAAAAAGCTTCTTGATGAAAGGGAAAGAGGAGAGTGAAAATGTTGGCTTAAAACTCAAGATTCAGAAAACTAAGATCATGGCATCTGGTCCCATCATTTCATGGCACATAGATGGGGAAACAGTGGAAATAGTGGCAGACTTTTTTGGGGGCTCCAAAATCACTGCAGATGGTGACTGCAGCCATGAAATTAAAAGGTGCTTACTCCTTGGAAGAAAAGTTATGACCAACCTAGACAGCATATTAAAAAGCAGAGACATTACTTTGCCAACAAAGGTCCGTCTAGTCAAGGCTATGGTTTTTCCAGTAGTTATGTATGGATCTGAGAGTTGGACTGTGAAGAAAGCTGAGCACTGAAGAACTGATGCTTTTGAACTGTGGTGCTGGAGAAGACTCTTGAGAGTCCCTTGGACTGCAAGAAGATCCAATCAGTCCATCCTAAAGAAGATCAGTCCTGGGTGTTCATTGGAAGGACTGATGTTGAAGCTGAAACTCCAATAGTTTGGCCACCTGATGAGAAGAACTGACTCATTGGAAAAGACCCTGATGCTGGGAAAGATTGATGGCAGGAGGAGAAGGGGCCAACAGAGGATGAGATGGTTGGATGGCATCACGGACTCAATGGACATGAGTTTGAGTAAATTCTGGGAGTTGCTGGTGGACAGGGAGGCCTGGCATGCTGCAGTCCATGGGGTTGTCATAAAGAGTCAGACTGGACTGAGCAACTGAACTGAACTGAAGTTGGACTGCAAAGAAGGCTGAGCACTGAAGAATTGATGCTTTTGAATTGTGGTGTTGGAGAAGACTTTTGAGAGTCCCTTGGACTGCAAGGAGATCAAACCAGTCAATCCTAAAGAAAATAAACCCTGAATATTCACTGGAAGGACTGATGCTGAAGCTCCAATACTTTGGCCACCTGATGTGAAGAGCTGATTGATTAGAAAAGACCCTGATGCTGGGAAAGATTGAAGGCAGGAGAAGAAAGCAATGACAGAGAAAGAGATGGTTGAATGGCATCACCAACTCAATGGACATGAGCTTGAGTAAGCTCCAGGAGATGGTGAAGGACAGAGATGTGTAACATGCTGCAGTCCATGGGATTGTTGTAAAGAGTCAGACACGACTGAATGATTGAACAACAACATTTCATAATCTATACGTATGACGGTTTAGCCATCACCTACTGATGGACATCTCGATTCCTTCCAAGTTTTGCCAATTAAGAATAAAGCTGCCATGAACATCCATGGGAAGGTTTTTGTGTAGAAACAATTTTCAACACCTTTAGGTAAATACTAAGGAGCATGATTGCAGAAAAAGTAAGGGAGTGTTTAGTTTATAAGAAACTACCAAATGTCTCCGAAAGTAATTTTACCATTTGCAGTCCCATCACAAAGATGATGTGATAGGAAAGTTCCTATTTTTCCATCTCCTTGCCAGAATTTGAGGTCACTGTTCCAGATTTTGGCCATTCCGACAGACGTGCAGTACTAGCTCATTTTGGTTTGCATTTCCCTGATAAACATATACTGCAGAATATCTTCTTATGTGATTATTTGCCTTCTGTATGTCTTATATGGTAAGGTTTCTGTTGAGGTCTTTGTCTTATTTTAATCAGTTTTTTTCTTACTGTTGAGTTTTATGAGCTTGGAGTGCATTTTGGGTAACAGTTCTTTTATGAGCTGTGTCTTTTGCAAATATTTCCTCCCAATCTGTAGCTTGTCTTTTGTTCTCTTTCACTGTCATTCACAGAGTAGACATTTTTCATTTCAATGAATTCTTGCTTATCAATTAATTCCTTCATATAACATGCTTTTAATGTATTTAAGCATCATTGTCAAACCCAAATTTTCTCTCTGTATCTTTCAAGAGGTTTATAGTTTTGCATTTGATGTTTTTAGGTTTTTGATCCGTTCTAGCTAACTTTTTGAACCCACTCCAGTGTTCTTGCCTGGAGAATCCCAGGGACGGGGGAGCCTGGTGGGCTGCTGTCTATGGGGTCGCACAGAGTCAGACACAACTGAAGTGACTTAGCTGCAGCAGCAGCTAACTTTTTGAAGGGTGTAAGGTCTATCTATAGATGCATTTTTTTTGGCCTGTGGATATTCGCTTGTTCCATTATCATTTATTGAAAGGCTGTCTTTGCACTGCATGTTTCCCCCTTATTCTCTGATGAAGTAACTTTGGATTAGATACTCTGCATTGTGAACAATATGTTGAGTATCTGGATTTTGTTGACTTCCTCTAAAGAGCTGGATATTATTTTGGCATGCAGTTAAGTTTCTTGTAGATCAGCTAGGTCATTTCTTATGTTTAAACTTTGCAAAATGGGTCTGGAATAATCTTTCCTCTGTGGTCGTTTACTACTAAAACACATCTGTTACGTTGCCTGATGAGAACTTGAATAGCTCCCAGTCTTGTCTGTCCTGGAAATTGTTTGTCTTTTAGCTCATGGCCAGCTGATCTTCCCTCATCTGGTGTTGAGTATACTCTGGACATGTGAGTATCTCAGTATACATATGAATATTCAAACAGATCTCACCACAGATTTCTAAAGTCTTTTTTTTTTTCTGTTCTTGGATAATTCTACTCAACAATTTCTAATATCTTCAAACACTATAAATTCAAGATTTTGTCTCTTCAACTAAGCCAGATTACTATGTTCTACTTGGGTTTTCCTTCTTTACATTCTGATCTGAAAATGACTCCAGAAAGAAGGTGGGGGTATTCACAGACATTAACTCATTTGTTTGTCTTTTTTCACAGTTAACAGTACTGAGCAGTTTATATTCCAGCCTCTGATAATAGCTATTATTTATGTTTAGTACTTAGGGCAGAAGAACAGCTGGTCATAGATACATCATCAAATCTAGAGGTGAAAGATGCTTTAAGAAAAAAATCACAATTTTATTTCAAAATTTTATTTTTTCTTAGGAATTTCTCATTCTTATAAATGCCATTTATATATATTTGGGCAAGGAGATAAATGTGACCTTAAAGCTGCATTTAACAACTAGAAAAGCAAAATCTGATATGCATGTAGCTGGCATGGGTAGGTGTTGTATTTCAAGTAAATAGTTTTAAAAGATGTAAGTTTTACTTAGTGCCCGTTAATTATTTTATGTGAAAAATGAAATATGTAATCTATACAATTTTTAAAAAAGTTTAAAGAAGACAATGATTTAAAGCAAAATAATCAGCCTTTTACACATACACACACACACACTCTCTCTCACTTTTTCTTTTTAAATTGTCAGATTTTTTTTTTTTTTTCTTCTCCAAGACCCAGCTATTTGTTAGGTAAGACTGAATGCCAACACCTTTTAAAACATGATATTTTAAGCCGAAAAGTTAAGCTGTGGGAGTTTGGGAAAACTTGCTTTAGAAATATAATTGCTTTCAAAAACATATTCTAGGACTTGAATGTCACCAAAGGAATAAAAAATGAGGGAAAATAGTAGACTGTGATCCTTGAAGCATTTGAGGAAGAAATTTTTTTTTCTAGTTTCAAGATATGGTATATATTTCTTCCTTTTCTTAGGCCTTGGAATGTTTTTATTTGTAAGCTGCCATTATATAAGGACCAATATTTTGACTATTGGTGTTAAAAACAAAAGGAAAAAAAAATTGAATCCCTGTTGAGTGACTGTTTCATTGATTCTATGCCTGTCCTTTAGCATGCACTAGAATGGCAGATGAGTCTGGCCTGTTAAATGCTGATGTGGTGTCAGGGGATTCTTGATCCAATTTTTCACTAGAACATAGTCTCTCATCTTAGTCTGACATTCTATTCTACTCACCACTGTCAATGTCAGAGGAAGTGTCATTATTTGAACAATAGCATCTTCCAGAAGAAAAGACACTGTGTTTACTTTTAAGAATGTCAGTCGCTGGACATTTAGAAGTGTTTTCTGGGGTTAGCTGAAACATATTTGACTGGACTAAAAGCAAAACTACTCGTCCATGCTGAGAATCACTGACTCAAGACTGGAAGGGCCATTAAGAGGCCAACTAGCCCAATCTCCAGCTTTCGGGCAAAGAGAAGAGATTTTTCCACTCAGTTTTTCAAGCTCTCCATGAAACATATTCTGCAATTTCTTTCATTATTTCCTGGGGATTACGAAATTCCACTTCTTTTTCATATGTTAATACTTCTGGTTTGCTTTCTTGCAATACGCAGTACAACAAGAGAATATTTGCTGGCAAATATATATACAATTGCTTTCACCTCTAACCAGCAAAATTATGTGCACGGGTCACATTCCTTATACAGCTGGTAGTGTTCTACTGTGGGGGTCAGTGAGCCTTGTCTATAGAGGGCTGGATGATCTCTGTTGTGATGCTGGCAATGAGGTCTCTGCTGCAACTGCATTAAGCCTACATTGCACCATGTAAGCACCCATAGATAATATGGAAATAAATGGGCATGATGACTGTGTTCCAAAAAATGATTATTTACAAAAGTTGGCTGTGGGTCAGGGCCTGAGGGCAATAGTCTGCTGAACTCTGTTTCACTATTTTAACACACTTAACTGTTGGGAAAGGTGGTCACAAGTACTGTCTTTTGACTCTTGCAGTTACATAAAAATGTGCCCTGGAGCCAGATAATTTCCTTACAAAGAGGCAAAGAGCCTTACAGCCTGTGATGGACATATTTCTTTGTTGGTAATATCTTTATTCTAAATGCAATGCACACCTTTCTGTTCTGCAAAGCATGTGTGTCACATGACAACTGGTCAAACTCATTGCTATATCTGATCTCAGTGGAGAAGGAATGGGGTCTTTTGCCTATAAAGCAAGATGGGTATATGCAGAACATCTTCCCACTTTCAGGGTTTCAGGGAAAGACCTACTGGCCATGTGGGAGCCATGCTCTTTATTGAAGCTGATCCTGTTCTGTCTCTTCTATGTAAATAAAGTGTTGTTCCCTCTCTTGACTGAATGAGTCATGTCTTTCTTGGCAACCTCAACACCTGGAAACCATGCTGGAACTACCGCTCCTAGTGGCAGACATCGTTATGCTATTTGCTATCCTCTATGTGGTGGAACGTCTGTCTAGAGATGGTGACAGGTATCACAGGACACTTTTGTTATTATTTTGTTATTATTACATTGATGCAAAAGTAACTGTGGTTTTTGGGAGACAACTCATAGCATTAACAATGCATTGGCCGAGGAACTGCTAAAGTACAGTGCAGTGGTGGTTCAAGAAGTTTTGCAAAGGAGATGAGAACCTTGAAGATGAGGAGTGTACTGTCCAGCCGTCAGAAGATGACAGCGACCAATTAAGAGCCATCACTGAAGCTGAGGAGAAGGGGACGACAGAGGATCAGATGGTTGGATGGCACCACTGACTCAATGGACATGAGTCTGAGCAAGCTCCAGGAACTGATGATGGACAGGGAAGCCTGGCATGCTGCAGTCCATGGGGTCACAAAGAGTCAGACAACACTGAGTGACTGAACTGAACCGATTGAGGCTGATGCTCTTAACAACTGCATGAGAAATTAACCAAAGAACTCAATGTCGACCATTCTACAGTCATTCAGCATTTGGAACAAATTGGAAAAGTGAAAAAGCTCAGTAAGTGGGTGCCTCATGAGCTAACTGAAAATTTTAAAAATCATCATTTTGAAGGGTCATCTTCTCTTACTGTATGCAACAACAATGAACTATTTATTGATTATACTGTGATGTGCAACAAAAAGTGGATTTATATGACAACCAGTGATGGCCAGCTCAGTAGCTGGACAGAGAAATAGCCTTGCAGCACTTTCCAAAATCAAACTCACACCGAAAAAAGGTCATGGTCTCTGTTTGGTTGTCTGCTGCCCATCTGATCCACTATAGCTTTCTGAATCCTGGGAAAACCATTACATCTAAGAAGTGTGCTCAGCAAATCGATGAGATGCACAGAAAACTTCAACACTTGCTGCTGGCATTGGTCAACAGAAAGGGCCCAGTTCTCCGTGACAATGCTCGGCCACACATCACACAACCAACACTTCAAAAGTTGAGTGAATTGGGCTATGTAGTTTGCCTCATCCACCATATTCGCCTGACCTCTTGCTAACTGACTACCATTTCTTCAAGCATCTCAACTTTGTGTGGAGAAAACACTTCCACAACCAGCAGGAGGCAGAAAATGCTTTCCAAGAGTTTGTTCAATCCTGAAGCATGGATTTTACCCTATCAGAATAAACAAACTTCTCATTGGCAAAAAATGTGTTGATAATTCCAAAGAAAGGCAATGCCAAAGAATGCTCAAACTACTGCACAATTGCACTCATCTCACACGCTAGTAAAGTAATGCTCAAAATTCTCCAAGCCAGGCTTCAGCAATATGTGAACCGTGAACTCCCTGATGTTCAAGCTGGTTTTAGAACAGGCAGAGGAACCAGAGATCAAATTGCCAACATCCACTGGATCATGGAAAAAGCAAGAGAGTTCCAGAAAAACATCTATTTCTGCTTTATTGACTATGCCAAAGCCTTTGACC
>SJYX01019262.1:655882-678517 GCA_006410675.1 Oreotragus oreotragus
CTGTTGGTTTTGGCAAACATTGACATGAATCTGCCACTGGTGTACACGAACTCCCAAACATGAACCCCCCTTCCCCCTCCCACCCCACATCAAGCATGGCAATACTCTTAGATGAGTGAGGATTAAATTTGCTATGTTTGGTTCTAAATAGAGGATCTTCATCCCAAGGAATTAAGGATATGCTGGCATCACAGACTATCAAGATTATTACTACGTTTAGAAACTAAATGAGAATGAAGTAAGAATTGAGATGGAAATCAGCTTTCTTTTTTAGCTTTAGAATCCTCTATTAGATTTTTAAAAAACTATATTCTTCATTTACATATAGTCCACTTATAGCTTATCCACCCCAGGCATACATTAAGAAAAGATCATTCTGAATGAGAGTCACGACCATATCCACAAGTCTGTTTGAACAATTTGACTGAAGAACAGTCAAATCAGTCTAAAAACCAGGCATCACTCAAACAACATTGTCAGTCAAAATGAAAGTTGTCAAATGTTTTTTAAAATGAAACAGTGCTATTTGACTTATGATTTTCTTTTCTGAATCCCTTTTTTTTTTTTTACTGTTCTTTTAAAATCAGCTTTATAGAGGTGTATGTATAATAATATTCACCAACTTTAAGTGTATAATCTGTGATTACAAGCATACCTCATTGTGCTTCACTTTATTGCACTTCAAAAAAAATTTTTTTTTTCTTCTTACAAATTGAAGGTTTGTGACAACCCTATGTTGAATAACTCTTTCGGCACTATTTTTTTTTTTTTCCAATAGTATTTTCTCACTTATTTCTCTGAGTCACATTTTGGTAATTTTTACAGTATGTCAAACTTTTTCACTACTATTTTATTTGTCATGGTGATCTGTGATCCTTGGTGTTACTATTGTAACTTGCTGAAGGCTTAGATGCTGGTTAGCAATTTTAACAATAAAGTATTTTTTAATTAAGGTATGTACTTACTTTAGACATAATGCTATTGCACATTTAACAGACTAGAGTTTAGCTTAAACATTACTTTTAAATGCACTGGGAAACCAAAATTGCCATATTCATATTATAGCAGTAGTCTGGAACTGAACTCCCTATATCTCTGAAGTATGTCTGCAATGGTTAACTACCACTAAAATTCTAAAAAAAAAAAAAATTTTTATCACCCTTACATTTCTGTTAATTCCTACTGTATCAGTCCCCTATTCATTGCCCACCGCCAGTCACCAGTGATCTGTCTTCTTCACTCTTGCCTTGCATCTCTAGAATTTGATGTAAATGGAGTCATATAGGATATCATCTGTTATTTCTGGCTCTTTTATGTAGTTTGATTCTTTTGAGATTTATTCATGTTGTCAACAAACATGAAAAAAATCCATAATAAATGGCTGTTATTTTGCTTTAAAGAATTGTGTTTTAAGTTATAAACGAAAAAAGATTTTTTAAATTTAGTCATGTATTTACCGTTTCTGGTATTCTTCCTCTTTGTATGGATTAAGATTTCCTCCTGGTAGGTACTATATTCCTCCTCTTTGAAGATTTGCCACAACTTATAAGGCACATCTGCATTGGATTAATCCACTCAGTTTATTTTTCTGAAAGTTTTACTTTGCCTTCATTTTGAATGGCATTTTTACTAGTCTAGGGATTCTTGATTGACGGATTTTTTCTTTGTTTGTTTTCATCAGATCCTTAAAGATGCTCCTTTACTGTCTTCTCTATTGCATGGTTTCTAGCAAAAAGTCTACTGTACATTTAATTTTTTTCCCATAAACATAGAAGTCTTTTTTTATTCTGGTTGCTTTACAATTTTTTACTTATAACTGGTTTTCAGCAATTTGATCTCAGTGGTTTTTTTTTTTATAGTTTTATTCAGGCTTATTCTGTTTGATATTTGAATTTAGAGATCTGGGAATTGAGTTTTTCATCAAATTTGGAAAAACATTTAGCCATTATTCTTTCATATATTTTTCAGCTTTCAGGCTTCATCCTTTTGGAACTCTAAGAACAACTATGATAGATGCTTAACATTGCCCCGATATTGTCCCACAGAATACTGATACTCTGTATACTTTTTTCTGTCATTTGTCTTTCATTTAGGATTTATACTGCTATGCCTGCAAATTTGCTTATTTTTCCCTTCTGCAGTTTCTCATACTTAAATGTCATCCAGTGAGGTTTTCATTTTAAACATTATACTTTTTAAAACAAGATGTTCTACTTTTATATTTTTCATATATTTTCTTTTCCTCTATGTGCACATGTTTTCCTCTACCTAGTTGAACAAATAGAGAACACTTTTACTAACTTACTTTAATGTTCTCTTTTGCACTTTCTGTGATTTCTCTCGTTTCATGCTTTAGTTTATATTGATTGGTTTTTTACCTGGTTCTGAACATATTTTTGTGTTTCTTTGTATGCTTAGTGTACTTTATGTCTTTTTGGTTAGACATTATGAATTTTACTTGTTATATCCCCTTAAATAGAATCAGATTTTATTCTACCATGAAATTAAATTCCTTGCAAATCAGATTGATGCTTTCAAGGGTTGCTTTTTAAATTTCATTACAGCAGGACTAGAGTGGTGTCTAGTCTTGAACTACTTCAGCCCAACTATTAAGGAACTATTTTTCTGAGGATTGTATCTAATACTCTATATTTTACAACATCTCTCCTATCAGGCTGGTGGGAATATGAACTATTTCCATCCATGTTTCAGTCCCTGATTTTTACTGAAAGCTCCTTTCCTGTGATTCTCTTTTTGTGTAGTTTCACTCACACCTTTGCATGTCATAAATCAGTCATCTAATGATGGGCACATGTGTTGTCTCCATGTCTTGGCTATTGTAAATAGTTCTGTTATGAACATTTTGGGGTACATGTATCTTTTCAAATTAGAGTTTTTATCTTTACCAGATATGCCCAGGAGTGGTACTACTGGATTATATGGTAGCTCTATTTTTTTTTTTTTTAAGGAATCTCCACACTTTTTTGGCATCCTGGGTGCATCAACTTACATCCCCCACCAACAGCGTAGAAGAGTTCCCTTTTCTCCACACTCTTATTGGTATTGGTATTCATTTTTGTAGGCTTTTGGTGATATTGATTCTGTCTCAGTTCAGTTCAGTTGCTCAGTCATGTCTGACTCTTTGCAACCCCATGGACTGCAGCATGCCAGGCCTCCCTGTCCATCACCAATGCCTGGAGTTTACTCAAATTCATGTCCATTGAGGTGGTGATACCATCCAACCATCTCATCCTGTTGTCCCCTTCTCCTCTGTCTAGTGTGTTCCTTCTCCCCATTCTGTCTAGTGTGATGTAATACTTCACCATGGTTTTGATTTGCATTTCTGTAATTAGCAATGTTGGGCATCTTTTCATGTACATGTTGGCCATCTTCTGACATCTTCTGGCCATTTTTTTAGATTTTTTTTTTTTAAGATGTTGAGTTGTATGAGTTAATTGTGTATTTTGGAAATTAATCCCTTGTTAGACACAAAATTTGCAAATATTTTATCCCATTTCATAAGTTATCTTTTCATTTTATTGATGGTTTCCTTTGCTGTGTAAAACCTTGTAAGTTTTATTTGTCCCATTTGTTTAATTTTACTTTTAATTCTTGGCAGCTCTATTTTTATCCTTTTATGGCGTCCCCATATTGTTTTCAATTGTGGTTGCACTAATTTACATTCCCACTAAAAGTGTAGGAAGGTTCATGAAGTCGAAAACCAGAGAGCATTCCTTTGTTGAATCCAGAGCTCTCTCTGTGTATTTCTCTCCTCCTATCAGTCTCTCCTGAAGATTTAAGCTGTTTGTCTTCCTAGATCTTCAACCCTAATCCCTCAATACACTGAGACATCTGAATATGCTGTGAGGTTCCTCTTCCTAAGCCACTGCCCAGAAACTTCTTCCAGTTAAAGTGAAGGTTCATTTTATTTTCTCTTCACTTGCAGATCATATTCATGAACTG
This sequence comes from Oreotragus oreotragus, assembly GCA_006410675.1. Lineage (NCBI taxonomy): Eukaryota > Metazoa > Chordata > Mammalia > Artiodactyla > Bovidae > Oreotragus > Oreotragus oreotragus. The sequence continues at coordinate 659,846 of SJYX01019262.1, forward strand.
TCTGTTATCCAAAGTTTGAAAAAAAACAAAAAAAACCAAAAAACTGGTCTTTACATTGTTTTCAGTCTCTAGTTGCATGATGATAAATTTTGTCTCTGTTTATTTGGTCAGAAGTGGAAAGTCTGATCTTTTTTTTCACCAATGATCTATTAGGAATCATAGCACCAATCTGCTGCTATGGTCATCTTTCAAATATATATATCTGAAACTAACCTCCTGTCACCAAATTCACAACTACTATCTCTTTTAAAAAATGTATTGGTGTATAGTTGATTTACAAAGTTGTGTTAGTTTAGGTGTACAGAAAAGTGATTCAGTTATACATATACATATATTTCATTCTTTTTCAGATTATTTTCTCACATAGGTTATCACAAAATATTGAGTTCCCTGTGCTTTACAGTAGATCCTTGGTGGTTATGTATCTTGTGTATATATGTTAATCTCAAGTTCCTGATTTAGCCTTGCTGCCACCACTTTTCCCCTTTGGTCATCTTAAGTTTGCTTTCAACATCTGTAAGTCTATTTGTTTTGTAAATAAACTCATCTGTACTTTTTCTTTTTTAAATTAGATTCCACATGAGTGATCATATGAAATGTACCTTCCTCTGTCTGACTTGCTTCACTTGGCATGATCTTTAGATCCATCCATGTTGTAGCAAACGGCATTATCTCATTCTGTTTTATAGCTAAGTAATATTTCATTGTGTGTGTGTGTGTATATATATACATACACACACCACATCTTCTTTATCTATTCCTCTGCCAATGAACATTTAAGTTGCTTCCATATCTTGGCTATTGTAAATAGTGCAATCTACACATTCAATGTAATCCCTGTCAAATTACCAAATGGTATTTTTCACAAAACTAGAGCAAAACATTTTAAAATTTGTATGGAAACACAGAAGACCCTGCCTGAATAGCCAAAGCAATCCTGAGAGAGGAATACAGAGCTGGAGGAATGAGACTCCTTGACATCAGATTATACTACAAAGCCATAGTAATAAAAACAGTATGTTACTGGTACAAAAAGAGAAAGTTAGATCAATGGAGCAAGAGAGAACCCAGAAATCTATACACCTATGGTCAATTAATCTATGACAAAGAAGGCAAGAATATAAAATGGAGAAAAGACAGTCTCTTCAATAAGTAATGCTTGGAAAACTGGACAGCTACATGTAAAAGAATGAAATCAGAACATTCTTTAATACAATATAAAAAAATAAACTCAAAATGGACCAAAGACCTAATATAAGGCTGGACACTATACAACTCTTAGAGGAAAACATAGACATTAAGTCACAGGAAAATATTTTTCAATCAACCTTCCAGAGTAATGAAAATAAACAAATGAGTCCTAATTAAACTTAAAAGCTTATGCACGGCAAAGGAAATCATAAACAAAATAAACAGACGACCCACAGAATGGGACAAAATAATTGCAAATAAAGTGACTCACAAGGGATTAATCTTCAAAATACACAAACAGCTCATGTAGTTCTATGTGAGAGGAAACAAAACAAAACAAAACACCCACAAAAAACCCAAACAAAATGTAGGCAGAAGTTCTAGACATTTCCCAAAAGAAGATGTACAGATGGTCAACAAACATGTGAAAATATGCTCGACATCACTAATTATTAGAGAAATGCAAATCAAAATTATAATGAGGTACCACCTCACAAGGGTCAGATTGATCATCATCATAAAGTTTACAAACAATAAATGTTGGAGAGGGTGAGGAGAAGTGGGACCCCTTCTACACTATTGGCAGAAGTGGAAATTGACATGACCACTATGGAGAACAATACGGAAGTTCCTTAAAAACCTAACAGTTGAAAATACCGTACGATCCAACGACTACTATTTCTATCCAAATCACTGTCATCTCTAATTGTATTGCTTCCATAGCTCCCTGACTGTTATCACTGCTGCCAGTCTTGCCTCTCAAAAGTCATATCCCCACATGGCTACCAGAGTGATCTCAGTATAATATAAATCAATTATGTTATGTCCTGCATCTTCATCCCTCCAATTTCTCTTACATTTTGAATAAAGGAAGAGTCGTCTTCTGGTTTACAGAACCCTATACACTTTTACCTTCATGACTTTGTCTCCAACCTAATTATCTACCATGTTTTGTTGTTGTTGTTGCTGCTGTTGTTTTTTTTGCTTATTCTATATGCTCTAGCCATACAGATCTCCTTGCTGTTCATTGAACAAAGCAAGGTCACTTTCATCTCAGGGTCTTTGCACTTGCTAGTCCCTCAACTTTGAACATTCTTTCCTCCAGTAGTCACACAGAATATTCCTGTACTTCATCAGATCTAAACTCAACTGTCAGTTCCTCAGAGTGTTTATTGCTGAGAATACTACCTGATGTGGGACCACCTCCACTAATCCACTCATCTTGCCTCAGTTCTTCTTCAGAGCACTGCTCACTATATTATGCATTCCTTTATACATCCTCTTAATACATCTCAACAAGAACATAGGTTTAAAAGGAATGAGAATTTTATTTTCATGGTCTGGCATATATTACAGACTTCATAAAACTGTTTCAATGAATAATCAATTGCTACATAATGAGTTTAGAAGCAAATTACTTCTAAGTATTTAAAATTCAAATGGTATTATAGAAAAATCCGATATAGCAACAAAAAATTTCCTTCAAGATCCATAGAGGATGGATCCTCCAGATATGAAGGTGAGTGGAAGCTCATCTTCATTGGTTTCCTGGTTCCCAACAAGTTTATGTCTGATTTGCAAGGATTATAAGTTCGGAGCCCGTATTCTACATGTGTGCCCATATTCTTCTGAGTGCCTTTAGCATACTTTAAAATTTATTTTTGAGGATATAAATGAGTTAACAGTGAAATGTTAGTGCTTACAGATTTTATTTTCTTGGGCTCCAAAATCACTGCAGACAATGACTGCAGCCATGAAATTAAAAGACACTTGATCCTTGGAAGAAGGAACACTTGCTCCAATATTAAGCAAACAAACAAACAACTTGTTCCAAAATTAAAAGACACTTTTTCCTTGGAAGAAAGCTATGACAAACCTAGACAGTGTATTAAAAAGCAAAGATATCACTTTGCGACAAAGGTCTGTATAGTCAAAGTTATGGTTTTTCCAGTAGTGATATCCAGAAGTGAGAGTTGGGCCATAAGGAACACTGAACATCGAAGAATTGATGTTTTTGAACTGTGGTGTTGGAGAAGACCTTTGAGAGTCCCTGGGACTCCAAGAAGATCATACCAGTCAATCCTAAATGAAATCAACCCTGAATATTCATTGGAAGGACGGATGCTAAAGTTGAAGCTCCAATACTGTGGCCTCCTGGTGTGAAGAGTCAAATCATTGGAAAAGACTCTGATGCTGGGAAAGATAGAAAGCAACAGGAAAAGGTGGCAGCAGCAGATCATATGCTTAAATAGCATTATTGACTCCATGGACATGAATCTGAGCAAACTGTTGGAGATAGTGAAAGACAGGGAAGTCAAGTATACTACAGTCTATGGGGTTGCAAAGAGTTGGACATGATTTGGCTACTGAACAAGAATAACAACAGAGACTTTCATTACTTATAAAATTCATAATTTTCCTGACCAGCTTCTCCTGGTCATGTTGATGTGTAATTGGACTAATTTAGATAATCAACTGACTCATTAACCAGTTCAATCCAAAGCACTCCTACATCCCCCTCTCTGCGTAGTCATTTTCTATGAGATGCCATGCAGCTTACTTCCAGACATTTTCATAAATTAAAAAGTATTCATAGATTACCATTTGTCTGTTCAGTTCTTTCTTGTTCACGATTAGTCGTTTAACAGATGACTAACTGAAGACAGGGCATTATAGAGGACACATTGAAATACTAACTTCACTCTTTGTGGAGTGAACTTTACTCCTCTTTTGTACCTAGAAAAATGATTTATTTTACTATTTAATTACTGAGCAAGTATTTCTATAAATAGTTTTATTTAAGTATTTCTATAAATAGTTCTCTCTGAGGAGGAGAACTGACTTCATTATGTTTCTTTTCTTTGTTTAACATATCTCTCCTCAGAGACAGTTAGCTCCTTGAGAACTAGAACTTTATCTTTGATTGTATGGACTCAGAATCTTGTACAATATTCTCAGTAAATATCCACAGAATGACTGTGTGAAAAACAGTGCTGAGTATGTGACACAGACTAACAGAATGGGATCTACAAAGATTAATATTGGACATAATAAATGAAGAAAGGCCAAAGATTAAATATGACATATTTTGCTGGATGAAATATATTAGGGTATTCTAGGAAAAGAAATGAGAATAGGTACGAAGATGAAAACTTGAATATCATGTGGGACATTAAGGAGACTGACATGATTTGGTAGAAAATACATTTTGAAGAGTTTCTAGAAATAGGTTTGTACGTGTTAGATGAACTTGATTATCCAAAGCTGTAAATTGATGGAAAAAATGTCTAGACTTAATGTAGTAGGCAATAGAGATCTAGTAATAATGATTCAATTCTCTCAACTCTTCTCTTTTCTCAACCAGGAATAGGAATGTCTTAAAAAATCAACTTTATCCTTTATTTTGACTGTAAGTAGTAGCTGGGAATGGCTATAACCACCAGATGATATAACGCAGAGAATACTGCAAATGGCCTTATATTATAATATGATCACTCAAGTCTGCTCTTGGCCAGGCCTCTGCCGCCACTGACTGCACCACCTGCCTCTTCCACTTTTTCACACACTGGCCCAGAGCCCAGAAAAAACAGGGGTTTGGAATCTACTGGAAAAGTCGTAAGCTTACTCCAAAGGAGATAGAGAAAGCTTAAACCATAATCCTGTGAGTGAGAAGAAAGCAAGGCTAGATAAGAGGGACAAATTAATGGAGGAACTGACAAGAAATAATGATGCCGTTTAAGACAGTTGTGATAATAAGGAACATAATGGTACAGCTGATCATGGTGTAGGGTGAGAACTGATAAGAAGTGGGCAGGAGAGAGGCCATGAGTTAGGGTCTGTAGATACACAGTTTAAGGTGACAGCATTATCATCCAAGAGGAGCAAAAAGTAATAATACAGTAAATTGAACTAGAGATTCCTCGGGAGGGAAAACAAGTTCAGGAGAGAGAATTAGAGCTCAGGAGAAAGGACACACACTTTTGTAGAGGCGATAATTAAAGTTATGAAAATAGATGAGTTCTCTTTGAGTGACTGTAGATGGGGGAAAACAGAGAGCACGTTCTGGTATTTTATAATCAAATACATCATTTATTCCACATTGAGTCACTTAATTTAAAATTTCTCTGTGAAAATAATAATAAGCAAAAATACTTATGCAGAGGCTAAATCCTTTGTTCGAGGCTGAGGCACCACCAGAGAGGAAGAAGGAAATTAGTCCCTAGGGATAGAGATTGTGGTCAGAAATGGGAAGCGCCCATCTCAGTGAGTCCCTATGACATTATAAAATAAGTTCTGCTCTTCGCACAGAAATCTGCCATCAACCTGAATGCATTTGGGGTTCTCCGAAAGAATAGGAACACATTTCCAAAAACATTTCCACAGAACGTGCCTTCTTATTCCCAAGGGACTAAACGTTGCACACCAGGAGGGAAAGAAGGCACAGCCAGGAGACAATAGGATTTTGTAAGACTAAGATATCTGCAGGCTTGAACCACAGAGAATTTGCTTCCCCTCTGTGAGCAAGGTCTCTGCTAAAGCGGGTTGTGATAGACTTCAGCAGGCTTTTTGTGAGACTACAGTTTGAAAATAAATGAGTGAGTATACTGACATTGCCTGAGGCAAAGGAGCAGGACCTCAGCAAGTGTGCCTGCACTTCAAGGCACTCTCTCATCGGTCTATGTAAGCCACCTTGTTCACGGAGAAAAAGTGTGCCAATCCACACAACCCAAATTATGTGTAAATAAAGGAGACTTGTCAACTATTTATTCACAGGGAGCTGGAAAAGGAATAGATAGATGTCTTCTAATAAAGAAATCCACCAATCAAAGCTCTAAAAATGGCCGAATGTAAGACACGTCACCTAGTAAAATAAATGTAAATTTCATTTCATTCCATAAGCATTGAATTTTTAAAGATGAACACTAACCTCTGCTTTATAGAAACTGTATCATAGAGACATACAAATTCACACAGAAATCACATTAAAAAAAAAAAAAATCAGGAGAGAAAAACTGTACTTTGCTATGGGTCAGATTTAAACATGGTAAGAAACAGTGGACCAGGCTTCCCAAACAAGAAACCTTTTAAAACAGGATTTGAGGCATGAAAAGCAAAAATCACTCTTCATTATAGCCACATTGGGGAGGGGGGGTTGATTATCTAAAGGGATACAAAGGAAATTGTTTTGAAAGCATCTAATTTGTGCATGTTTTTCATCAACAATCATTGGCATATGACTTATTTTCAAATCTGAAAGACAACTCTTTTACAGAATCCTAAAAGTTGGGGGAATTTTAAACAGGTGACTTCTAGACCCATGCTTTTTTACCACAGAAGAACTGAATCAGAGTGATTAGAAGTGGAGCCACACATGGAATCTAAGCATACAATGAGGCCTGTTTTTCAGTATTAAGACAAGTCAGGTAAAATGTGGCTGAAAGTTTGAGGAGTAAGACAATGAGAAAATGGTAATTTTAATCCATTTAAAATAATGCACTGATGACTTCAATTTTTATCCAATAAAGATTCTCTGAATAAATACATCATTTACTACTGATAAAATATGATTGTGAAATATACAATATATATCCCCAAATTTACAAAATATAAGTACAATCCATAAAATAACACAATGAACTCATCTGTACCCACCACCTGGCTTAAAAAATAGAACATGGACTTTCAGTTCTTCACATAAGGAAACTGGAAGTTTTTACCTCCATTCTAACAACAGCTAAAAAGCCAAACAAAAATCAACAACTCAACTCTTCTAAGGTCCATAAGAGAAGTGAAATCACAAGGCAAACTGCTGCCTATGAAATTAAAAGAGAAACACGTAGATACAGTGAATCACAACTTACCTGAGCAGAAACTCACAAGATGAGACCTCCATGGAAACCAGTACTGGAGTAGGAAAACGCAGGACTGTAGCAAACAAATTGCTGGAGTTTTACAGTGGTCAACTCTTGGGAGTTAAAAACTCCAGGGGAATCCAATCAGGGAGGGATCCCCATACTTGTCTTAGTTTTATATCTAGGAACTCAACTACTTTTCTCAGTATACAGCTAAGAAAAATCTTTCTCACACTTTCAGCAGGCAAAGGAAGAGGAGCCATCTTGAATCATCCAGAGCACTGTGTTCTTAACAAGGTCTGCCCGCAGAAGAAACAGGTAAACCAATTCTATTCAGCTGGTTTTATTTGAGCCTAATAAACCTAGGGAGCTTCCCAGGTGGTTCAGTGGTAAAGAATCTGCCTACCAAACAGGAGGCGTGGATTTGATCCCCGGGTCAGGAAGATCCCTTGGAGAAGGAAATGACAAACCACTGCAGCTTTCCTGCCTGGAGAACCTGCAGGCCATGGGGCTGCAAAGCCAGACGTGACTGAGCGACTAAACAACGACAACAGACCTAGGGGAAGGATCAGACCCAGCTACAGCCAGCTGTACCTTTCATGAGACAGAATGGAAACGGGTAACTCCCCGCTACTTAACCATCCTGAGAAAGAAAAAGAAAAAACCCGAGAAACGCTTGTTCATTTCACAGTGTATGGAAGAATGAAGTTGGAGGAGATTAAAGTTGTAGGGCTGACACTGTCAGACTTTAAGACTTACTACAAAGCTACAGTTATCAGGACAGTGTGGTACTGGTGAAAAAACAACAGTAATAAACAGATCAGTAGAACAGAAAGAGAGCCCAGCAATATCCCCATGTAACTATAGTCAACCGATCTTTGACAAGGGAGAAAAGAGAGTCTATTCAATAAATGGTGGTAGAGCAAGTGGACATCCACATATACAGAAAAGATGACTCTAGACATAGACTTTATACCATTTACAAAAATCAACTCAAATTGGATCACACACCTCAATGTAAGTGCAAAATTAATACCTCCAGAAGATAACATTGGAGAAAACCTAGATGACCTTGGGTATGGTGATATTTTGGATACAACACCAAAAGCATATTCCATGAAACAAATAACTGATAAACTGGACTTTATTAAAATTAAAAACTACTACTCTGCAAAAGTTAATGTCAACAGAGAAGACAAACCACATATTGGAGTAATTACTTGTAAAAGAATTATCCTCCAGTTAAAAATAATTTAAAAAGACACAACTGATAAAAGACTGGTATGCAAAATATAAAAATAACTCTTAAAAATTATCAATAAGAAAACAAATAACTGAATTAAAAATGGGCAAATGACCTCAACAGACATTTTACCACACAAGGTATAGAGATGGGAAATAAGCATACAAAAAATGATTTCTAATAATCATGAACATCTTTTGGGTTTCATCTCCTGTAAGGTATTACTTTCTCAGTTTTCTTTTTCTTTTTTTTTAATTTCTTGATTGCTGGGTATTCCTAATAATCCTGGCATTAATAATTTGTTGCTTTTGATATTTCAAGTATGTTATCATTTTTCTCTTACCATGCCTTTCATTGGTGATAAATCTTTAATTTTTACATGTTCAAATAATAAATTACCTTTAAATCTTATTATTTACAGTTTTGTAGTTTTAAGTCTTTCCATATTTTCAGGACAGAAAGTAGCTGCTTAGATTTTCTTCTAGGTTTTGAGGTATGTGGTATGAGAATGTTTTATTCTACTTTGTACAAATATCTACTTTGGAAGAAAATGATAACCCACAAAATGTCAAAAATTCTTGGCTGAGTTAATGGTTATAATTTGCTTCCAACATTTTATTATGAAAAATTTCAAATATACAGAAAAAGTGAAGAAATATTACAATAAGTATTCGTAATACAGCCCATGTTTGATAATTGTAGACATTTTGGCATATCTGCTTTAACTGTATTCACACTTTCACTACTGAGTAAAATCAAAGATTTCTTAGAATCCTTTTTTTCTCTTTAGAAAATAACACATTCAGTGATAGAGTAAGAACATTCTATTTAAATGACACTTTAAAGATTCTTTTTTTTCTCTCTTTGTGAGTATGTTACCAGTTACAGTTAGGCTTATCTGTCTCAGTTTGTCTTCTGTTCTTAGGTTTGTGTATAATTTAAAAATCAGAACAATGTAAAACAATAAATCAGTAAAGACTGAGGTCATGGCTATTCTCTCTACCATGTCAACCCCCTTCCCCATAAGTGACCACTGTTATTACTTTCTGGCTTACCATTTGATTGTTTGTTACAAAAAAAAAAAAGCAAAGGCAAATATAATAGATATATTCTATATTTAACCCAAAAGTATTATAAAATAGTCTTTTCTCTCTACTTTGATTTTTCCTCTAATAATAGTACCAAATATCACTCCACATCAGTACATAGACATCTTTTTCACTCTGTTTTTAATGATCACTACATTGTGCCCACAGACTATATTTAATCAGACTACTACTAACTGACATTTGTATTATTTCCTATACTGTTTTCTTTTTGCAAAGTATGTAGTTGGGGTAGATTCCTTAGGGGTGAAATTTTTGGTTCAAATGACACATATAATTATTTAAGATAATGTTGAGTCCATAAAGTTCTAATCTTTTGTACTCTGACTAGCAACATATGACAGTTCTGATTCTCTGTAACCTTACTCTCAAACTTTGGGAGTTTTGCCAATCTGATAGTTGAGAAATTATATCTCTAGTTTTAATTAGTGTTTCTCTTATTACAAATGAGGATGATTATATTTTCACCTATTTAGCAGTTCATCTCTTTAGGGAACCACCTTTCCATTATGAATCCATTTGGTAGAGGAGGACCCCATCAGGTTAAGTAAATCTGTATATCCTTTTTGCTGCAATGATTGGTTCAGAGACAGTCAGCTGGCATGTTTGGAGCCAATAATGCCAGGTCTAACTGCTGTGGGTCAAGAAGCAACAGTTAAAACTGGAAATGGAACAACTGACTAGTTCAAAATTGAAAAAAAGAGTACAATAAGGCTGTGTATTGTCACCCCATGAAATGCTGGGCTGGATGAATCACAAGTTGGAAACAAGATGACCAGGAGAAATATCAACAACTTCAGATACGCAGATTATACCACTCTAATGGCAGAAAGTGAAGAGGAACAAGGAACCTCTTTATGAGGGTAAAAAAGGAGAGTGAAAAAGCCGGCTTGAAACTCAACATTAAAAATAGAAGATCATGGCATCCATTCCCACCACTTCATGGCAAATACAAGAGGAAAAAGTGGAAACAGTGACAGATTTTATTTCCTTGGGCTCCAAAATCACTGTGGATGGTGACTGCAGCCACAAAATTAAAGATGTTTGGTCCTTGGAAGGAGAGCTATGACAAACCTAGACAGTATATTAACAAGCAGAGATACCACTTTGCTGACAAAGGTCAATACAGTCAAAGCTATGGATTTTCCAGTAGCCATGTACGGATGTGAAACTTGGATCATAAAGAAGGCTGAATGCTAAAGAACTGATGCTTTCAAATTGTGGTGCTAGAAGAGACTCCTGAGAGTCCCTCAGACTGCCAGGAGACCAATCCAGTCAATCCTAAAGGAAATCAACCCTGAATATTCATTGGAAGGACTGATGCTGAAGTTGAAGCTCCAATACTTTGGCCTCCTGATATGAAGAGCCAAATCATTGGAAAAGACTCTGGTGCTGGGAAAGCAAAAGCAAAAGGAGAAGGGGCAGCAGAGGATAAGATGGTTAAATAGCATTACCAATTCAATGGACATCAATCTGGGCAAACTCCAGGAGATAGTGGAAGACCGAGGAGCATGCTGCCGTCCATGGGGTCACAAAGAGTCAGGTATGACTGAGTGGCTGAACAACAGAACAAACATTGTGCTTTCTCCTGTGTTTGAGTAGACTGATTCCTATTTCCTTTACATTCTTTGTCACATGAGAACAAAATCACTACCTCCCCTTCTTGCATCATCAAAAAAATATGCAATAAACAAATTATTGTTAAATATTGCATTCCCCAGTACATTTGAACTGCAAAATATAAAATATAACAACTGACCAAAGCAAGGAGATAAAATTAAAATTAAATTAAAATAAATTAAAATTGTATCTGTGTATTTTTACTTTATTTTTATTTAAATGATGAATCTCAGAGTGACTTAGAATACTATACCTTTTTCATAGGTATGTGATTATGAAATAACTACTTCAGTTAAATCTCTCCTGTAAAATCTAAAATAGTCATTTCAAAGAATGCCAAATATCTACTTAATACAAAATGTATTTAAAAACAAAATATTACAAAGTTCTTCATATATTTGTTGTAGATATTCACTTTTGTAGCTCTTTCCTTTTATATTTATCAGTCATGTGAAAATAAAACAATGGATGTGAAGTTTAGGCATTTGATTAAAAGTGAATTAAGCATTCTGGAAAAACTGCATTCACTATAATTATACTTACAGAAAAAGATGAGTAAGAGTGAGCCACTCAATGTCTTGGCAACTCTCTTTCCACATGGCTGACAGACAATAAAAGCCCTGATTAGATACAAATATACTCTTAAGATATATTAATTTCCAATAAACTAAAGAAATAACAGAACAATAAGAATTCATTTTGCTGGCAGTTTTACTTACTTTATATTTTGCTAATGTCATCTGTAGTGTAAAATATTATTATGCCAAAAAATCACATATGAACAAATGGAATCTATTCTTTATACTAGTTACAATTTCCCTATTTACTAATCCACCCTTGAGCTACTTTGTGTTACAGAAACACATCATTATGTGAGAATAGTTACTCTGCCTGCAACAAAATAATCACTCAACAGTTTAAGCTTCTATTATTTTCATCACAGAATCTGTTGGCCAATACAGGAGATGCAGGAGTTGCAGTTTCGATCCCTGGCTCAGGAAGATTCCCTGGAGAAGGAGATGGCAGTCCACTCCAGTATTCTTGCTTAGAAAATTCCATGGGCAGAGGGAGCTGGTGGACTATAGCCCATGGGGTCACAAAGACACAACTCAGTGACCAAACATACACACTCTCATCATCATTGAGAATATATACCATTTAGCAAGTGTGAACTGAAACTGAAAGTTGCTCAGTCGTGTCCGACTCTTTGCAACCCCACAGACTGTACAAGTGTACTGTCCACTTAAGTTTAAATTGCACATATCTGTTAATCAGAGATTTTGAGCTTCCCTGGTGGCTTAGCAGGTATGGAATCAACCTACAATATAGGAGACATAGAAAGCGAGGGTTTGATCCCTGAGTTGAGAAGATTCACTGGAGAAGGAAATGTCAACTCACTCCAGTATTCTTGCTTTAAAAATCACATGAACAGAGGAGCCTGGCAGGCTACAGTCCATGGGGTCACGAAGAGTTGGACACAACTGAGGGATTAAGCACAAGAGATTCCCAGAACACAGAGCCAAGTAGTCAATTAAATTGATATAATAAAAATAATGCACTTTAAATGTGTGCATATTAATATCATTACTGTTAAACATCAGGAATCGAAAGTATCTGCTTCACTAAATAAATCTTTAACATATATATGAATACAGATCATTTAATTCACTTTCACTAAACTTTCAAAAATTTCCAATGTCCTAGTCATATTTCTAAACATAGATTATTTTTATGCTAACATTTTCAAAGCAGACCTTGTAAGAAAAAAAAAAAAGTACATTAAGTAAGTTCAGCTTTCTTAGATGCACTTCAGTGATGCCAACTTCTGTTAAATCAAGTTTAATTACAAACTGTCTTGTACCTAGAACAATGTACATGTATAAAATTTCGTCACTCCCCCTCCCTGATTTTAAAGATTGTAAACATTTTTTTTTAACAAAAAGAAATAAAAGAATAGAACTTTTCCTCTGGGAGCTTATGGTCTATAATGAAAGATTTCTATACTCAGTGAGTACTGCTTATGGTATATAGTTGAAGATTTCTATATTCAGTCAGGACTGCTCTGGTAGAAATACCACAAGATAGCAGAAGAATAGAGGTGGTGAGAATATTATATAAGCTGACCTGAGTGGTACAGAGCAAAAGTCTCATTAGAAAAGGTAGTGAGAAGGGAGAGAAATGATGAGAGTAGAAAATATCCCAGGCAAAGGACCTGGCATAATACAGTTAGACAACAGTTCTACAAGGTTGCAATGTGAAATGAAAGGATAAGAGGACCAGTGAGGGATGAAGCAGAAGGCAGAATATAAGATCACCAAATGAATGCTAAGACCCTGTATGCTAAGCAATTTTGAATTCATCATACTAGATTTTAGATACAGGATGGCATACGGATCAGATCCTTGGAGCAGGTACATGCAAAACATGGATGAGAGACAGACTCATGAATTTGTAGTATTTTCTTTATATTGTTACTATATAGTTGAAAATGATTGATAATCTGTTTTAAATGATGGCAATCTTGTATTGTTTTTATTAGGTATATTGGTCGTAAGTGTATCCATCTCTTTCTAGATTGATTTCCCTGAGGCAAACTGCCTCACTCATCTTTATTAGTAATGACGACTACCATTCAAATACTTGCATTCTATTTTCTAGAAAATGTATTAAAGGACTTAAAAATGTCATTCCTTTCTATGACTGTTCAAATTCCAGATCCACATAATATATAAGCATAAAAATAAAATGGCTATCTTGTGCAATTAAGTTTTGGGGTGGTTTTTACACAGCGATAGTAAGAGAAGGAGGAACTTTCTCTGATGACTCCTTTAGAAATACTGAGGGAGAATCTATCTGTATATCAGTTAGCAAATTTGACTGATATATATATACATATATTCATTTTATTCCTGTATTTCTACCTATTCATCTCTTTCATCTAAGTGGTAAGTTTGTCAGAGGAGATGTTTAGTCATGGTGGCAGTTATGACAAGAGTGTTATCTTGTCTTAGACTCCATTTTTCTCAGGAGAGGACTGGGGAAATACTTATCTGATGGATAAACTTTTATGGACAGTGAAGTACAAAAGACTGACTTTTATTATTCAAAAAAATAAAAGTGTGCAAGATAATTTAAAAATAAAATTCAGTATTATAGCTTATAGGTTGGCTAACTCTTGTCACAACTAGACCTCAACCTGTATGTCTACAGCAGACAACCCTTTATAACAAGCAGAACTCAAAATGTATACTGGGGCAAACAGAATAGAGTTCTATTTCAGATTTGTGTCACTATTGTGATGGATAAATATATTAAAGGGGTGGTTCTCTTCCATGTGCTCATTCAGGGACACGGATTGCCAGAGGCTCTAATTATCAACCCATGCCTCTCAAGCTGGAAGCAGACAAGACTATGGGGAAGAAATTCAAGGGAGGATTTTGGAACAGACATGTCTGAAAGTAGCTCATATGACTTTTGGGCGCACTCCATTGGTTAGAACTCAGTAATATGAGCACAGGTAACTCCAAAGGAAAGTCTAGTATGTCGGGTACTCAGAAAGAAGCAACAAACTTAGATTTTGATGAGCAGCAGTTTGTCAAAAACACAAATTAATTTCAGTACATTTACCAATTGTGACTTGAGGAAATTAAAATAGAACTCAATTGCCATGTGGCAGTTCTTCTGGTGTTTTCTTTCTTGTATTTGTTCTGTAATAACTTGGTTAAAAATCCAAACTAATTTCTACTCCTAACCGTACCCTTTTTGGGATCTAAAACTGAGAACATTTCTCTAATAAGAGCTTCTCTCTTTTATAGCATAGAAAGATAATTCAAAATGTGACAGCAATAAAGAAAAGCAAAGATACTCTGGACCTGAGTGGCCATTCTCTGGTTGACTAGTTAACTAAAGGATTACACTGACATGATATTCAATCTCTATCTTTCTCCACTGAATTCTCTTTGCAGCCTGGAAAAAATTCTTTGCGTATTTCTTATCTGTCCTTGTGCAGTATCAAAACTCTTTACCGCCGTTTTCAGAGGAATGTTACATGTGGCCATGATGTGCACAAAGCATATCTGGATTAGGTTAAACACACATACACACACAAAATGAAAAACAAGAAAACAAAAAAACAGGAATTTCCATATTCTGACAATCTAGTGACTTCTTTCAAAAGTTAAATCATTTCAGTTTTTTTGTATTAATGGTAAATTCTATTCTTTTAAACTATATGCATTTAAAGTATATTCTAAATATGGCAAACAAAAATTAATAGATGTTATGATAGCCACCCAAAGCTCTGAAATATTGTTGTCCTTTAAAAGCCAAACTTTGAAAACTAGTAACATATAAAAAGCAATTACCGAAAGGACATTTCCCCAGGTAAGCTTGTGGGGCGGCCTCATTTTTAGCATCATTCACTTAGTTTTCTGTTGAGTTTAATTAATGGTTAATTGAAGTCCAAATTTTAAAACTTTCATCCAGAATATCACAGAGAAGAAAAACATAATTTTCATATTCACATCTCTTTAATAATATTGTTTTCATCCTGTCATAAGACAATATTGATATTTAAGGAGAGAAACACTAAATTACATTGCTTTGTAAAAATTAAAAAAAAACTACTGCTGCTATAGTTTCCTTCCAAAAGATATAAATCTATTATTTCAGTAACTCTGAAATTAGAGTTTTTAAAAATAAAATTCTGTAGTTTTCAAATACTCTATATACAGGATTTATTTTGAATGGGACTATCTCTTAAATTGATGTCAAGGACATCTATTATAGCTAGAAATAGTAGAAAATCTCCTTTGGTTTGAGAATATTTAAAGCACTTTAACCTTTGAGTAAAAACAACTACATATTACATAAAAGTCACATTTTAAATGTCTGAATAATATTAAATTCTTTGCAGTAAAATTAAAATCTGAGGCAAAGACAAAAATTACCTTCAGTTTAAAAATTAGCTAAATTCAGAGTTTCCAATGCATATTTTAGCAATAAAATGTTGCAACTTTAACGAGGACTGCATTTGCCTTTAAGTCCATGATAGTGAAAGCTTAATATTAAAAAAAAAAAAAAAAAAAAACTTTTGTCTAGCAAAAGTGATTTGAAGATGTTTTGCTCCATGCATGTGAACTCAGCAGGTGATTCTTGCCTATCTTTGATGTCAAACAGCACAAAACTTCAGTGAGTAGTAGCTTCAGAAATGCAATAGACATAGCTGAGTCTTCATATGAAGCTCATGCTTGAACTACATCAGAAGAACTGACATCTATTATGGTGAGCAAAGACAAGTGTTTGAAAAGAGATTCAAACAGAAGTGTCAGAATTTACAGTGCATAGTTTTATATAAGTTGATTTTAACCAAGCATATCTCTATGAACTCTGCAGGGTAGAAAGGAAATTTCAAAAGGCAGAGAAATTGTTGTCATCTAAGGGCATGGAATGTTTTAATAGCTTAAGGAAGAACATTTCTGAAAGGTGATGTGGTGATCCATTTACTTTGACTGAGTAATAAAGCTTGTCATTGTGATAGTGCAGTTTTTAACCCTTAGAACAATAGAAATGTATGTGAACCAGAGAGCAGAAAAGGATGCTTGAAAACTCGCAAGAAACTTACACAGACCATTTTAAAGTTTTAGTCTCTAGTCACAGAGACTTACTGTAAGTTTTCTGAATATCATCTAGCCGCTAAAGAAAAAGCAAACAAAAGCAACAAACAAACAAAAATCCTTTTTAGACAGAGTGAGTCATAGTGACCTTAACAAAAATAAGGCAGAGAAAATTCAGTGGTGTTGCTAAATTGGTGCTGTTCAAAAGAAAATAAACATTAGCACTGTTTTATGTTTCTTCATGTGTGGTTACTTTATTTCCAACAATGCAGAGGCTCTGGGCATGGTATTAAAAAAAAGTTCCTGTTTGTGAGTCTGAGTGTACATGTGCTGTGTGTTTTGGGGTGGGGTAGAGATGAATGTTTGAGACCTCAATTGGAGAGAGGTTTTTTTGAATCTGTGTCCTAAGGGCTTAATCACAGTATCCTTCCTAAAACTCTCCCTAAGGGGTCTGGTGTCACAAAAGAACTTAATTGTTTTTCTAGCAATGCTTTCTATCCCACACTCAGATTTAAACAGAAGCAAAACTCCTTGGCTTAAGCACAGAAATGCAATTTCCAGTTTGTAATCAACATTTAGCAGTATGAGATCTACCTCTTTTTAACCTACAATTAGCACAATTAATGCACCGCATGCCAAACCACTTGTTTAGTTATTATATTCTAATGTTTGCTTTTGACAACAAATTTCCCTCCCTAGATTAGCTGTTGAAGCCTCCCACAAGGACATTCTGGCTAGTCACGTTCAAATTTGTCACTCCCTTGAGCACCACGTCTCACTTCTTTTAGATTTAATTACTGAATTTATTACATTGCTTTTAAACAAATATTTTCTCCTTCTAAAGGGAAAGAGTAGCATATGGCACATGTTGT
Source organism: Oreotragus oreotragus (assembly GCA_006410675.1). Classification (NCBI taxonomy): domain Eukaryota; kingdom Metazoa; phylum Chordata; class Mammalia; order Artiodactyla; family Bovidae; genus Oreotragus; species Oreotragus oreotragus. The sequence goes on from SJYX01019262.1 coordinate 677,345, forward strand.
GGCCCTGTGGTAGGGGGCTTGGTTATGGACATAACCAACATGTAACCCATGTTCCTTTCTTCCCCATATTATTGTAAGATTAATCTAATGCAAATTAAACCTCAGTAAATTTCATAAGTGTTCATTAAGCATATACTTTCTAAAAGCATGGGTGTAGTGCTTTGGAACAACAAAAATGATATAATAATAGTGCAATAACCACCATTCATTGAACAACTATTAAAGTTGGTCATTTCATCCAGTTAGTATCTCTTTATTTCCTTCATAGGATTTATGAAATAGAGTAATTTTATTTTTTCACCTGTTTAATGTCTCTCTCCCTCTCTCACGTATAAATTTAAAGAAGGTAGTTTGGCAGATGCAAACTGTTATATATGGGATGGATAAACAATAAGGCCCTACTGTATTTCCATACAAAATACAGGAAGCTGTATTTGGTATCCGGTGATAAATCATAATGGAAAACAATATGAAAACTAATGTGTGTGTATGTATATATGTACATATATATGTAAAACTGAATTATTGCTATTCAGCAGAAATCAACACAACACTGTAAATCAACTATGGTCTTCCCTCGTGGCTCAGTGGTAAAAAATCTGCCTGCAATGCAAAAGATGTGGGTTTGATCCCTGGGTTGAGAAGATCGCCTGGAGAAAGAAATGGCAACCACTCCAGTATTCTTGCCTGGGAAATTCCATGAACAAAGGAGTCTGGCAGGCTGCAGTCTATAGGGCTGCAACAGAGTCAGATGCAACTGAGTGACTGAACAACAACAAATCAACTATACTTCAATAAAATAATTTTTTTTAAAAAGATAGGAATCTTACATGTCCTCATGAATATTCTATCTCTAATACCAAGCAGAATGCCCAAGCCATAGTGGTTGGTCAGTAACATTCTACAGAATAAATGTGCTAAACGTTTTGTATACATTATCTTATCCAATTTACAAAAGTCCATTTACTTTTGTGGTTTTACAGATGTGGAAAGGGGAAGGCAATGGCACCCCACCCCAGTACTCTTGCCTGGAAAATCCAATGGACGGAGTAGCCTGGTGGGCTGCAGTCCATGGGGTCGCTAACAGTCAGACAGACTGAGCGACTTCACTTTCACTTTTCTCTTTCATGCATTGGAGAAGGAAATGGCAACCCACTCCAGTATTCTTGCCTG